>WBNM01007335.1:308225-493364 GCA_013399055.1 Ramphastos sulfuratus
AAAAAAAAAAAAAAAAAAAGAGATAAACCTGGAATGACTATTATGAGAAAAGAAGTAATTCTTTCATTAGGTAATATATATGATGTAATAGAAAAGATATAGGATGTAATAAATCACCAAAAAAAGTCAGTGTAAGATTTTCCCCAGACTCTAGATGTCTGTGCCTTGCATGGTATTTTATAAATATTAGGTACTTAATTGTCTGTGTGAGAAATAACTGCTGTTTATTGCCATTGTAACCTAAATCAGGGGCTGCAGCCCATAGTATGACTCCAGGTTTATCCAGTTGTGTCCAAATCCATGCTGATGTACTTTACCCTATGCACATATCCATTTAAAAGAGGGTTTATCTCCAGCTTGCAATTCTTTATAACACAACAGACCACTCCTGTATCCCCTTTCCATTCATTAGTCAGCATATCCACAGCAACCAGCAACAACCCAGCAGCAAAAAGCATACTTAAATTCTTTACAGTCTCCCCCCTGAGTTGCTGCAGCCAGAACAAATGGGTCCAGATATGTGTGGCTGCACTTTTGAAACTGCTGAGCGACTGCAGCTTCATCAGAAGGTGCTGGGTGTCAGCACTTAGCAGTTTAGTCCACCAAATGAAAAATATTAACCATGTGAACTCACAAAGACTAATCTGTGTCAGGGCTGGCATTTTCCCAGGAACCAGTCCTTGGTTTGGGATGGTTTCCATGCCATTATGACCAGTTATTTTTGTGGCTACAGGCTTCACATGTTCCTCAGTGGGGGTAGCTGGCCCTGGTGGGATCCAGCTGGCTCGTGCTATTGAGAATACATTGGTTTTAGAGCCAGCAGCAGTCATCCTAGCAGCTGTGAGGTGCTCTGGGATCCTCCCCAGAAGCAAGTGAGATCAATGGCTCTGGTTTTGCTGACATGGGTTTGAGTGAAGTCTGTGCTGCTGAGGCCAGATCCCTTGCGCCTTTTCTTGCCCTGCGACATGTTTGCAGTCCAAAGGCTGTCATCATGAGGAGGAAGACACTGCTTAGGAAACAGGCAGGGCTCTCCTTCTTCCAAGATGAGTGAGTTTGTAGCCTTCTTCGTGTTTGTCAAGGGTAGCTGTGCATTGTTGCGCCTAATTCTCAGAGGAAACAAGTTCCTAATAAAAAAAAATTTAATTAAAAACATAACCACAGACCCTGGTTCGTATTAAAAACACAACCAGAGACCCTGGTTCACAGGTTCTTGTCACAGTGCTGTCTTCCTTACTGTAACTACCCACCACTTGAGTATCTCTCCTTCCTCAGTCCTCCCTGGTCCAGAGATGGTTCTAGAGTAATGATTCTCTATAAAGTGGTTCCTATTTAGTTAAAACTGCCAGTGGCTTCAAACTTATCAGGGCCTGGAGGAGGGGAAAGGAAAGACAGATATGATTACATGTGGCATCTGTGAAACAAGGCTAAAACCCAGAAGAGAGCATTAGTTGATACCAATGCAGAGCGAGAGAGACTAGAAAGAAGGTCAGCTAAGCTTTGGAAAGGAAGCAGCTGAGCAGGTGATGTGATATTTTACCAGGGGTAGATACAGGACATATTTTGGGGTACAGAATGTTCAGTGGCCCACGTTTTGGAACAGTTGATCTCACTTTAAAAGATGGACTCCCTTCAAACAGGTCCTGATGGTAGCGCACAGTGCTTACAGAAATGCAGGACTGGAAGCTCATTTACAGACCCCTTAGCTTTTTACTGTTTGATACTATAGAAGAAGCTTGTTTCAAAGTCACAGAGGTGGGATTTTCCAGGAAAAAGTCTGTAATGAAATCCTTTATTAACTGGTCAGAATTATGCAGAAAAATAAGAATATGTCTTGGCTTGGGGGTTACTTTTCTGTACAGTTTGAAATTGAGCAGTCTGAGCTTTTTAACAATCTTCCTACTGCTACATGACACCTTAATAATACGATTTAAAAGGTTTGAATTGTTATTTTTGATGCTGGGTCTCGAAACATAGATGTCTACCTCCCTCTCTGCCTCTCTCTATTTCTCTCTGTAAACATATCCCTAGTTTCCCAGCAGGTTCAAACACAGATGGCTGCCTTATTGCGACAGAAGCAAAAATGCTACATTAATGTTTAAAGAGATTAAAAATCCTCTTGGCAGCAGTGGCATATGTTACCAGTTAATTGTAGCACTGGAAGCTTCCCTGCTGTTTTAAAACATGGACTCATTTTACTTGCTTTCTGCAGAGCAGTATGAAATGTCAAATTTGTTGGTGTAAGTTTTGAATCCAGTCTGACAAAAATGAGTCATAAAGACAATGTTGTTGTCCTATCTAACATGGTTTTTGAATCCAAATAATGTTCTGCTGCCGTGCCAGCTCTGGCAGAAAGCTGGCTCCCTGCTCTACCCCAATGATCGTGTGCATACTTTATGATTTCAGCAGAGGGTGTTTGCATTTGGAAAGTAATTTTTAGCTTTTCACCTGCATTATTTCAGATCATTGTCAGGTTGGCTAACGCAGGCTGCTTGTTTAAACGACTTTTAAGGTGTAATGCTAGCTTTCTCTGGCACAGCCTCCAGTTAGAAACAGAAGAGTCAAACCCACCCCATGGTAGGCTGCTAGCGATGAACATTTTTGTCGTGTTGAAGGCATTTTTAAGCACCGTGGTCAGGTGATTAGCACACTGCTGAGGAACATCATTCTCTCTCAATCCCCTTTTGCAGATTAACAGTTCTCACCAGTGCGTTGCTGACAGTGGGCAGCTACTATATGCTGCTTTTTGACCAGGGAAAGAAATAGGGGGGAAAATTGCTTAAAGCCGAAACCTCCTGTCATACCTCACTTTCAATTCTGGTGCCACTTCTGGAGTTTCTCCAGTTGTCCTTAAATCAGGTAGCAGCTGTCACATCAGATATACATTAGGGTAAAACAAAGGATCCAGATTTCCTAACTAGCCTTTAAACATCAAACACTATTAAGAGAACACTTTTGCTTCAGGAGGGCTGACGATAAAACCTTGTGTCACTATTCCGAATGGTGTCACACACTGCTGGATGCATTTTAACTAGAGCTGCATGGGCTTCATCAGGCTTGAGTATTCTGGAAAGTAGCTGTGGCATAAATATATTCTCATGTTAGAAAGGTAAACAAAACTTAGCATCACATATTGCCTGTGATCCTTTTTACTATTTGTTCTTTGCCATATGTGCACATTAGATTTTACAGACAAGTAGATGTGATCTCTGCCCCTGAGGGGCTTACAGTCTAGATTAAATATCACATGGAGATGAGACGTTCTTGTTGGTATTCTTAGCAGGGAAAGCCAAGGGTATGGTAGGCATGAACTATCCTTGCTTGTTTGAAAAACAGACCTTTCAAATCAAGGCTGAAACACATCAATAGGAGAGAGAGCACAACTGCTCCTGATTTCTTCAGAGGCTTTGGAGTGCAGAGCGCTTACCTGATGTCTATTTCTAGCACTGCTATTGACATTTTGAAAGATATGTGCAAAACTGTATAGTTTAGTATTAGCAAGGCATGCATCGCCTGTCTGGACTGCCAGGGGGGTTCCAGATTACAGCTTTAGTTGCATTTACATCACTATTACTTGTCACAGAAACTACAGCAATATGAAAATTGCATACTTTATTTTGGGCAAAATCACTTTTAAACGGAGTCCTGCAAGATAGTTCATTAATCAAGTCAGTAATTGTCAAGAAAGTGCTTTTACTAGACATTAATTTGTATGGACTGGGGGGGGAGAGGGGAGAGAGGTGTGTGTTTAAAAAAAGGGTTCCAGCTAGCTTTAAGAACATAATGTAAGTATGTTAGAAAGCTTTCACCAAATCACTGTTTCAAGGCTGCAAATATTATTGGTGACTTGAGACACAAGTGGTGCTCACATGAAGTAAGAAGCAGCAGCAACTTGTTATTCCTTGCAACATATGCTTGGAAACCTTCAATTATAGGTGACCATCCAGCAAGACACTGAAAATAGTAAGGAGGACTTTTGTACAAGAAAACATGGAATTTTGTTCCGTGTTGGAACTGCTTCTGTTTTGGAAGCAGTAACCTCAGCAGCAGATTTATGCTGTGATTTGTGACACCAAAAAATGTACTGGTTGAGCTCAGGGCTCACTTGTTACACCTTACAGCACAGGATAAAAGCTTCACTCATGGAAAGCAGCATCCTGACACGTCTGACTTACAAAGTGGAGAGTCAACACATTTGAGATGAGGCAGGTGTCCTGGCTGCGTATTTCTGCCTCATTCCCTACTGCCCTTTGTGGTAATGTCCTTAACCCATCACTTTTGTGGATTCTGATCAGTCTCATTATTCTAACTTCATAGTTTCTTCTCCTATATTTTTCCTGTCTTAATTTGATGAGAATTCAGAATATAGATAGTGAAATATATAGCTTATGAATTCTAATTAAAAGAGCAGCTCGTTAGCTAACACAACAGAACTTTACATTCCCTGTGTACCACGCTATGGATTCATGCCCTGTGTGGCTTGTTTCAGGACCCCTACAAGTCAATAGGATTAGGTAGTTACTAGAGGAAATTGTCTTTCCTGAGCGTTAAAGGTTCTTTACTGAGGCAATTTACTGTTACTTAAATTATGTCTGTATGCTAATTAATACAGACTACCAGAAACTAGCAGGAAATTTCACTTAATTCTGAAGAGTGGGCTGCTCTGGGGAGTGACAAGCCTTTGAGCTGCTGTGTGTTGCCCACTATGTCTCTTCCTATCAGAATAACTCAGGCCTGGGGTAACACAGTTTTGTTCAGCTGAAAGAGAATATTTATTCTGAATTGCAAACACAGATCACAGCTTTGAGCTGTGAGTAGAGTGGACACAAAAGAAACAGTAATAGTGACTATTAGATATGAAGATTTTGTTATTCCTGCCTAACAGGAATGTTCTGGGGCACAACATTGTCTGGTTTACAGCTGGAGTACACAGGTCGTGTACCACCGATCAGATGCTTGAAGCCAAAAACACTGTGGTTAAAATTGTTTTAGGTAATAGGGAGACAGAATTTAGTATGCCTTAAAACACCTAGTTTCTTGAAATACCTTGTGAAGGACGGATTTTAGGAAAGAGTGTCAAGAACTGCAGCTTTTACAAGAATGTGAATAGCAGCTTATTAAAAAGTAATCCAAGCAGAAATGCAAACTTGGTTTTGCCATCTGTTCAAAGTCTGAAACTAATGATCAAAATACTATTTTGAGATGGATAAATCTGTCACAGGAGTCCAGAGGAGGGCCACAAAGATGATCCAAGGGTGAGGGCACCTTTCTTAGGAGGATAGGCTGAGGGAACTGGGGTTGTGCAGCCTGGAGAAGACTCCAGGGGGACCTTGGAGCTTCCTACAGGAAGGCTGCAGAGGGACTTTGCGTAAGGGTGTCTAGAGACAGGACTATGGCGGGGGTTTGGAACTAGGTGATCTTTGAGGTCCCTTCCAACCTAAACCATTCTGTGACTCTATTCTATCACAAAGGGGAATGGTTTGAAGATGAAGGATTTAGACTGGATTTTAGGAAGAAGCTCTTCAGTACAAGAGTGATGAGACTCCGGAATAGGCTGCCCAGGGAGGTTGTGGCTGCCTTCTCCCTGGGGGTGTTGAAGGCCAGGTTGGATGAAGTCTTGAACAGCTGAGTCTAGTTGAGAGGCATCCCTGCCCATGATGGGGAGCTTGGAGAAGATGATCTCTGAGGTCCCTTCCAACATAAACCTTTCTATGATTCTATGATTTAAGACTTGTCTGGCTTATTTTAATTTCTTGTAACTGTTCTGCTCTCTTTGCAAATTTGCTTCCTATTGCACCTCTGAGATTATATTTTACTGCTGTGTGTGATATGCCTTTTGTCTGCATGGTTGCAACTGTTTTTTTGCAGATGTCAGCATAACTTCATTACTAATTTTTGAAACACAAATGGCTGAGAATCACGAGAAAATTAACACAGTGCATAGAAATAGATACACTTACTTAGACCTAAACAAAATCACTTTATGAAGAAAGTGGCACTGTTTTCATTGCTGTTACAAGTATGCCCAGCATGCCATGTATTGAAATTGTTATTATCACATGCTCTGATGTGTTGTAGATATCCTACATTTTGTAGGATTTTTGAGCCTATGTATGTTGTTGCTGTTGGGAACCTCACATACTATTCAGCAGGATTGTTACTGAAATTCTCTCCCTCTGCTGCAGCAGTCCCTTGGCTTTTCTTCCTACTCATTTCTTCAGTATTCTAGAATCCTGATAAAACCAAGTCAAGTGCACCTTGGGAAGCTGCTTTTTTTCCCCCCTAAGAATCCAGCATCTTTTTTCATACTTATGTTAGCGCAATCAGGAAAACTTTAGGTTCCGCCTCTGGAGGTTTTCTTTGCTCCCTGGGACTGGTACTGGCACACTAGAATACAGAATGCTTGCGGGGATCCAGCCAATCAACATTTACTAGATTGAATGCACTATGTAACAGAGTAACGAAAGCATCATTACTTGGCATCATTTCTTTATTGTTAGGAACAGTGCTGCATGAATTCCTCTTCTGCAGCTGAAGATGGGGATTGTCTTCTGATCATGAGGGTACTTGATATTTATCAGAATCGGACTTACCCTATGTTAGAAGCTACTTCTGTTGCACTGCTCGCTGATATTCTTTGTTAAAATGCTGAACACACAAAACTTTACACAGGCAATTGGAAAACATTTTGTAATTTTCTGTGGTGCAGCGACAGACATCACTCACACTGTTTAAATTACTGTTACTGCTCTCCTATTATTTGTTTACAGTTCTCTTGGAGCAACGAGATGAATGCAGATGTAGCAGCAGTGTTAATTCCTCGGAGTTCACAGATATCAATTATTTTCATATTCTGTTTTCCACAAGTGGAGCTTTCAGCTGAAGAGGAGAGTGGTTTCAACCCTCTTTCTCCTGGTTGTGGACTTGTGATAGTAGCATTCGACATTTAAGAAACTGTCTTCAATTTCGAAGCTATAGTAAATCTGCTAAGGACATAAACAAGCATATTCAAATCGTTACTTTGCATTATTCATGTAGCTGGAAAAGATTCACTCTGGGTAGACAATTACTGTGTATTAACATCTTGCCTTAGGGCAGTAGAAATGGTTTTTAATGAGGTGTTACCAATCCTGAATATCTTTCATTTGCCACTTGACCCAACAATTTATTTTTTACCAGGACATCTTGACTTAAAATACTTAGCTTGAGATAGGGATTTTGTTAATCACATGCTATACTTAAACAGAACGTTTATTGGTATGAAAGACAATTATTAAATTAATCCATATTATTCTAAATAATGACAAGCAGTGCCCATAGATTGAAATTAATCAGAATTTCTGGAGCATTCACATCCTAAGAAGCACCCTGTTAAATTAGTATTCAGGTCATGAAAACAACTAATGAGGCTTCAGACCTATAAAAGTCCACTCAAACAAACATCTGCCAGTGTTCAAGACGATATTCTGACCCTAGCATCTGCTGTGACCTGAAGGGCAGAGCAATATGAACTAAACTAAGACAGTATTTCAGATAATTCGAGATCTAGGGACTGTAACGATAAAGAGAAGAAAAATGTTTCTCCCTTCAGCATGGTGACAGAAAAATCCACTGCTCAGTCAGATAGCAGCAGGCTGAGTAAGAAAAGGATTTGAAGAGTGTCTGTTCAGATGATATGGCTCAGGTACTTGAACCACACTCTTAACTAGTGTGTCTGAGTAGTACTCTGCACCTGCTTGTGCTTGGCAGATGAAATCATGTTTCTGAAAGCCTTTGATGTACCAAGTCTGTCAGTGGCTACTAATTCCTCACATGAACACTTTGGCTGTGGTAAGAGTGTTTATGTCAAGGCAGTCCTGGGCAGTAATCCTGCATGGTAACCAGAACACTCTGAATTCATCCCTTGCTTTACTTCATATGCACTTCATAGGGAGAAACCCTAAGATTTAACACAGTACTGTGAGTTTGGAGCTGCAGACAAAATCTCTTTCATCAGGATTATGCCTTCAGACAGTTAGATGTCACATGGATGACAAGAGGTTGTAGGTGTATGTGTAGTCAGCTCTTCTATCTGCTTTTAGCTCCACAGCGCAGAGGGATGCTCATAGTAAATCTGGTTTGGTTACTGGAGTATACAACCACACCAGCACAGCACTTCTATCAGGCTGCTATTCTTTTAAATACAGTTCAGGCATCTTTCTATCCTTCCTTGCTGGTATTCTCACACTGCCACATATGCTGCTGTGGCAACAACCTGGATGTCAGGATGGAGACCATCAGCAACTGCAAATGACAGTTCAGAAGCCCAGTATAAGATTCCTCAACTTTTTACGAGACCACAATAGAGCTGACTTGGGCCCAGAATAAGTAATCTAGGAAGAGGAGACAGACATAACACAAATTAATTTATAAAGACATAACAGTGATCCAGAATAAGAGGTTGACCACTGCTTGGTGTCCTGTGGGAACATGCAGTGCACAAGTATCATTCATCTTGGCGAGTCTGAGGGGATACAAGGCAGAAGGGAATCTTCCTGGCATATATTCCAATACAATGCAGTTACTCTGCTGGAGTCTCCTTCTCCTGTACATGTAATCTGTGTTGAATTAATTTGTAGTTGGCTGGGTTTCAAACACATCAGGTTGGTTTTCACGTATGTTGATAGGCTTTTCTTTTGGATGGGTTTCTGATGGTAATTAGGCCTCCATCTATGCTACATTGTAATGAGCTGTAGCTACTCTGCCTGTGCAAGCCTTTGCAGTTGCCTGGGTTTAAACTGCTACAGATTTCCCTGTTTCCCAAGTAATGTACAGTCTGAAGTAGGGTAATTAGTTCTTCTCTAATTATTCAGGAGAGGTTTTAAGTGTTGAAGAATATAACGCCCAGTGCATTAAACAGGGGTGTTTTAGCTGAGAGACTTACTGATTCTTTGGCTCTTCAATGGCTAGGTTAAAAAGAATAAATGGGATGGGGTTTGTATGGCTTCCAGTCAACCCTCTACTTGGAGGGGAAGTACTAGAGATATAGTGTACATTGTTCCATATCTGAGACAGAAGAGAGTAACGGAAGCAAATCTTAAATGTCTTTTTTTGCAGAACAGAGAATTTTTTTTTTTTAAAAGAAATTTCCACATCACCTGCTTTGCTGATCTGTTCATGGTCTGTTCAACCTGAAGACTTTTAAAAAGCGTAAATCTCTGGTGTTATTTATTTTATTGGGAACCAAGGGATGCTTCATGCACTTGAAAATCAAGACCCCTATTTCTGTGTCTAAACACACAGTAGGACTTGGGTGGGCTCAATCCAAAAAGCTCAGGAAAATATGGATAGTGAAACTTCTCCTACCACATGTGCTGTGCTGAGCATGACCTTTCTGGAGCAGAGAGGCTTCCTTCACCTCCTTGCAAGCAGAGTCATAGCAGCAGTCCATACCACACTTGGGCCACCAGCATGGCTGCAGATGATTTTGTTGGCAGGAACAGTCTTGCTGTGCCCATGCTCCAAGCTAAGCACAGCAACACGAGTGTGGGTAGGAGATGCTGAACCTCAGTGGCAGCACTGGGCTCAGCTAATGTAGCCTGGATTTTAGAAGGCTCTTTTAAGTCAGTTCAGAATTATATTAAAAAAGTTCATATGTTTCTAAGTCATCTGGCTAAGTAAGGGCAGAGCAAGCCTCTTTCTGCCTGGAAATACCTTCCACCTACCTCTATTTAATACAACGACCTCAACTGCGTTTGGCGCGTAAAGCTTTTTTTCTTCAGGAGCCTGAGGCAGTAGCTGTAATTGCCAGCTCATAAGTAGCTTCTTCAAAAGAAAACCTTATTTATTCTTTCTTGCACACAGCACAAATGTTAATGGTGCTGAAACTGAGAGCAATTGCCCATTTCCCCCCTTACAACTGCCTTTGTTTTCCCTTATAACAGTAATAGTTCGTGCTTATAAATACAAGTTTCTATCCAGCAAGCTCCTTCTGTTTATTTTTTAAAACAAGAATCTTCATCTCTTCATTTCTACTGAAATACCCTAAAATATTTAGCATTTTCCTGCTATGTTGTGAGGAAAAAAAGTGACTACCAAATCTAGAAGACATGGCTTAGATTGTTCCCACTTTTGAAAAGAAGTTTGGAATCAATATTCATCTTAATCTGGAGGCATTGTTGTTAATATCCAAACCTGGGCTTTTCAGCTTCAGTATTCCAGAGCACTTCTTTAAAACAGGAATGGACTTTCCTTCTCAAAATATCCATGGACCACAAAGAAATATGTTTATCTATCTATAATTACCAATAGGGTAATAAATATGGCCTTCACTTTCCAAACCATTTGTTGAAATCTGCATGCCTAAAACTCCTCCTCCTCACTGGAGTGAAATAATCTGAATAGTGGCAGATAGGCTTAGAGAGTTTTTCAAAGGTGTTTGCAAGATGTCACATGTGAGGACCAAACAGTGGCATTATGACCAAAATTATATCAGCATTACCTGTTACATAGTCAGGAGTGTGGAAATTGTGACTTATATTCTGTTAAGTGTTGTTCTGATGATGGAACAGAGGGGGAGGACTGAACTTGAGTATCCCCTATAAATAATAATGCTAAATAAAAAAAAAATCAATAAACAAAATAATACACAAAAGATTAGTGTCTTTGTGATACAGCTTGCATGCTTTACCACACTGTAGGCTACACAAAGAGTGAACACCAGATAAAGAGTAAGCATTGGCCTTTAATGGAGCATTTTAGGAGGTTGAGGGGTAAACACAGCAGAAGTATTTGTTGGCTCTGGGAACACATCTGAGTTCAGACTGTGGTCAAACACAAAGACGACTGAAATTCCAGTATTTCCTGGAATCAGTCTTTTAGGAAATCAGATCCCCAATATATAATTAAAAAAAAAAAAAAAAAAGCATCCTCACCTACTATATCCAGCTCTTCAGCTGTGTGGTTCTTTCCTTGTTTTAACTAAATCAATGTGAAATGGAGAAAATTTGGAGCATTTAGTTGATTTAATTTTTAGAGCAGAGAAAATATCACTAATGCTCAAAAAGCAGTAAGACTTTTATAGTGTGAACTTTCTCAACAGAACTTGCTTCGTACTCAGGCATAGTCAAGAATGTAGAGAACAGGAATGTGTAAGATGATCTGCACTGGAATCCAGGAGAAAAAAGAAAAGATCAGACTGCACAGGAACCTTACCATAAATACACAGAAGATGCAAGTACATTGTGCTGGTATGCTTTATTGTTTTGCTAAACTGAGACATTAATGCTTATTGTCTTTTCTTGAAGAAAACCCTGCACTTGAAGTAAGACTTCAAAGAACAGAATGAAAATAGTGCTCTTGGCTATTTGCTTCCAAAGGACCTTATGGATGGGTATGATGTTCTATTCAGTGAAGTCTCTTAAAACATTCCTTGCTCGCCTGCCATCTAATCCAATAATCTCTTGAATAACCTAACAAAATGTCAGTTCCTTTGCTGTATGTGCAGGTATGTAGGTGTAAGCATGCATGTTCTTTTGCCTTGTTCACAATCTAACTGTTCTTAAGCATCATACTCATGAGGCTGCTTTAATGACACAGTCCAAGTGGGACAGTGTTGTTCCATGCATCCAGGAGCACCACTGAACAGCTAAGGAAAAGATCCTGTGTTATGAGCACAGGAACCAAGTGGCAGTCCTCTCTATTTTCCTTTAAATAAATGTAGGTACAGGTATGCTCTTTTTTTCCCCATGAGGACAATTCTCATGTGGCATGGGACCAGAGCAGTGACAAAGATTGGACACAGCTGATGGGATTTTTGCCACTCTGTTACAGACTCTTGATTCTTCCACCCCTAGTCTTTGCCATATTCTTGCAGGTTCAGTGAGATACTGAGCATTCACCATCTCTATACTGCTTGTGGTTGCTGGACACTGCTTGTGGTAGCTGTGACTGTTGTGTGACTCTGGATCCTCCAGCCATGCAGTGCCTCACAGTCTGCAGGTGGAGGTCAGGCTGTAATCCCTATTGTATCCAACATCCATTGTTTACTTCAGACCACACTTGTGTACATAAATTTCTCCTGCAAAATAATAAACTCTTCCAGGATCCCTCACACTGAAGGAACACAGAGGTATGGATCTGAGAGAAACACAGGACAGTGCGTACATTTTACCTGTTCATCAGCGACCCCTCCTAGGGAAAAACAGAACCTGAGTTGCCAGAGGATGTAAGGGAGACCTGCAGTGTCTCACCCGTGTCACCTACATCTTCATAAGCTTGCAGCTAGATGGAAACAAGGTGTAAGGGTCTGCTGGCTTTGTTCTTCCAATGATATATGTTTGAACAGCAGTCCTGGAAAGTACTTGTAAATGGTCCATGATGGGTAGTTTTCCAACTGCCAGTTCTAATTTAAGAACCCTTTAATAAAGGACCACTTCCAAAAGCTTTTTCTAATGATTGTAAACTTCATGGCAGGTGGGATTATACCTACAGAGCTGGTTAACTGCAGAATCCGCTCTACAGACATCAGCAGGCAAAGATGAGGTAAATATACATAGTGTCTGCTACATGTAGAAAGCTGTTTGAAACACTATGTTGCAAACTACTGAAGGCTGATTTAAAACAGTTTGCCTAAATTTACTTTGGCTGTGTTGAAAGGGATTTTCATTTCACAATCACATGTACTTTACTCGGTGTACCTTTGTGTTTTTGCCTTTCCAATTACAATGGATGAGCACACAAAGGAACAGAACTAAAGTTTGGAAACATTTAAGTCTAGCATGTCTTACATTTGCAGTGTTTCTCTTGGCAACCTAAATATTATTTTAACTTGTGGTGTGATTATATATTGGCTCACATAGGGGAACTGCAGAACTCTGCCTGCTGAGCATCATTAAGCACTTTGGTGCTCGGCGGGAGTTTGTTCATTAGGAAGAGTGTGTTATGAATTTTACTCTGTGTGCATCTTTGGGAGAGAGAGGGAGGGAGAGCAAGGCAATGAGAAGACAGTATAAGATAAATCATTTACACATACAAAATAACTAAAGATCAATACTCCTATTTAAAAGAAGTGGTAAAAGTAACCTGTTGCTGCTGCTGTTTGGAAACTTGCATTATTTCACCAGATTTAAAAATCCACCAGTCTGCCATATTTTGCCTTTTGGTTTATCATTTCATTGAAGTTATTTGCCTCCTTTTTTCTTTTTTTTTTTTTTTTTTTTTTTTNTTTTTTTTTTTTTTTTTTCTTTTTCTTTTTCTTTTCCTTTCTTTTCTTTTTTTTACTCTTAGGACATATAAAAGTGAAACTGTATAATAGAGTGATAGAGTGTGTTTTCAGAAGGATAATGTATAATTACATTTTAATGGGTAATTACATTTAACCCATGAATCCTACTAGCAAAAAAGAGAAGACTTAAAATACAAAGACTGAAAATCTCAAGTTTGGGTGGGGTTTTTTGTTGGTTTGTTATGAGGGGCTTTTTGAGATTTTATTATTTTAAATCAAAACTTTTTGCATCTGAGAATAACCTGTGGAACATTATTCCTTTATTTCAATTTATATGTCCATTACTAGGTATCAAAGACTAGGGAGCCTGGGGGTGGGATCTTGAAGGGATCTACTTTATAGGATATGCAAAATGTATTTGATTTTTCACCAGATTAATTAAAAAAAAAAATACTGGCTTAATTTTCTATTCACATTGGCTTTATTTGAATGCTTTGCCGTGCTGTTGGATTCCCAGATGTATCTGTTTATTTTTTCATGGATGTGGAGAAAAATGAGACTCCCTGTTTTGCAAATCATTTTTCACTGCCTCTGCAGTATACTCACTTGGCATAAGTGACATCCATGAGATTTTCAAACATACTTACTTTAACTTAGTATGGTATGTTCCATTAGAAACAAAGAAACAGTTACCGAAAGAAACATGTAAAAAATAGAAATTACCTGTTCCTTTAAATTATCTCTCCAAATATTTTTTTCTCTATGAAAATAGCAAGAGCTTAAGCAACTCCTGCTGTCTTGTTGTTCGACATCCACTACTGCCCATCTGCCTATTGATTGGTAGGAAACTCCAAATGGGAATTTCATCTCATTAATCATGTCACATCACAGGGATTAGGACAAAAAAAAAAATCCTTTATGCTTCACAGCAGCCATCTAATGCCCAGTAAGACAAGTGAAGGAATATGATACGGATAGAATATCTTCCCACTAATTAAAGGTCATCTGCTAAAAACTCAGAGTCAGCCTTGCTCCAAGCCTGCCATAATCTAACTCTGCAGACACTCGAGCTTTGCAAAATGGAAACAACAGTAAACAGGCATTTATAATTCAAATGTTAGTGTAGCTGCAGAATAAAACCCATCCATTACAGAGCAGCGTAGTGACAATACTTGCAATAGTGCTTTTCTCTGAATAGTTACTTGCAAAACCCACTTCCATCGATTCTCTCTTCTTCCTCCTCACATCATCATTAATATCCATCCACGTGGCATTTCCCCACCGTTATGCTCTATAATCCTCTTACAACACCACCGAAATTGTTCCTGTTCTACTCATAACCCCCATCGTGCTGCGTTATAAGATGCTAGGATTTTTCTAAGACTATTTGGTACTCTAATGAGCAAGAAAAAGCAATTAAAATTGCTACGATGTGAGTGAGCAGGTGAGGTGAGGTTTCCTTACAGTTAGGGCACTGTGGCAGATGAGAGGGACACACACAGCCTTGGAAGAAGGCCAACTTATTAATGGAATTTGACCATGCAAAACTTGTTGAAATCCCTCTAGAACATCAAATGCCACATTATAATATCTTTACTGAGGTCCCTGCTATTCCCAGGAAATCTTTAATTCCCTTTTCAGGGTGTGTTTTTTTGGGTAATGCTTTGGAAAGCAAGATTTGTGGGATGTAGTTTGGTTTATATTTTGCTTTATCTCTGTAACAAATGCTCTCATCACTTAAAAGTAGGTAGGTGCGATCTGCTGTTTGTTTGTTTGTTGGAAAATCTCAGGGAACTAAAGTTTATTTTGACAGAACTAAACAAGTAATTATTTGTTGCTTTTAAGAAAAAAAAAAATAGATATTTTATGCCCGAAACCATTGCTTATGCTTTGGATTTAAAGTCTTACAGGTCATTTTAGTCATGCTAATGACTTGAAATAAAGATTAGGTTATAACAGAGATAAAGCTGTAATTAAGAGACTTGTTAATAAAGTATCATAGGTGGTCTCTCTTTCTAAAACAAGCACACTGACAAGTCAAAGACTGACAGGGTATGGATGTTCTTCTAAGTTAGTATTTACATCCTAAATGAGCCTACAATTATTTTGGACCTTTTTTTGAGTGTATCATCCTAAAGAGAGAAGTCACTTACTGATGTTTACAGTCATTACTTTTGCAAAGATTATGATTTAGCAGAGGAGCCAATTTTTTTCCATTGACCTCCATGAAAACTAGAGGGGTTAGTGATTAAGTCTGTTGGCCATTGTTGAGGTGACAAGCCATTTCTCAACTGCTGGCAATTTTCAGCCTACTCTTTACTGTTCACATTCATAGTAGATGGTGGTATGCTGGCAGTCTACTGTGTATGTGCACAGCTGCAGATTTAAACAATTTTATAAAAGCTTACACTCCTCTCAACATTCTCAGTAGCTTTCATAGCTGGTACCATTACTGTAGGAAAATATCAAGGCAGATATGGTAAATACCCATTTGTTGGAAGTTCTTGGATAACCAGATCCAGGACTGTAAAGCACAATTACAAAATGTGTATGTATTTAAATGCAAACAGAATTGCTCCCACTGAATCAGCTTGCTCAGACAACAACAAACTGGTAAATAGTTGTCCTGCTGCAGTGTTTGTGCATGGAAGTTGTCTAAACAAACAATTAATTTTAGTATAGAAAACAATCTACAATGACATCTTCAGGTTCCCAAACCATATGCAGGAATATGATATTCCTCCTCTCTGCATCTAGAATATGTTATGTTGTCTAGCATCACCAAATGCTTCTCCAGCACGCTTGGATGCTTAACTCCACTAGAGATGGTTTTGAAGAGCCGTTAGGATAACCAGCAGTAAAGGGACATGAAAGCAACACTGCAATCAGAGCATCCACACCTAGCTGGTATCACTTATTCTACTGGTCTGGGAGAATTCTGGTTTCCTCCCTGTTCTCTGCCATCTCTTTTTGTCTCTTCTTTCATCAGTCTCATTTACCTCATCTACAGTATGCCACAATCCCAGCTTTACTTACAAGCCATGCTGTGCTGTCTCTTGTGCCAGTCTGTAAGCCACTCTCTAACGAGTCCACTGATCAGATCTGGTTTCCTTTCAGCTGAGTAACTCCAACCCCTCATCTGATGCCAGTCCTCTTTTATTTTATTCAAACAAGCTCTAAACAACTCAAAGCTCCTCTTTCACTAATTGGAGCTCAGTTTATCCCTTCTATTTCTGCTTCCCCTTTCCATTCACATGCTAATTTCCTCTCTGTATTTATTCCTGCTTATCTCCACATTCAAGCCCAGATTTACCAGATTACTTAACCAAGTGTTTTCTGACCCTTCCTATTATTCTGCTTTTCACCCCTCTGCATTTGAAGCAGATCCGATGCTCTCTCTGTTCTGAAACCATGGCTGTTAGTAATAGGTCACTGATTCCAAAGGAGATCCAGGCTCCCTGTGCTTTTCTCCTACAGTTGCTCCCACCCAGGCCTGGAAAAGCTAGGACCAGTATTACCCAAGAGATTGTTCATACAAGTCAACTTCTTAGAGATTTTCTGAGGATGAATAAGAGCATGCAGGGAAAATAATAGGGAAAGATGATATAATTTATTGGTTTGAGCTTCTTAGGTCACATCTACATAGAGGAATGCAGCTTCGTGTTGCATGGCCAGACTGGATCAGAAGGAGCTGCTTGTCAGTACAGCATAGCTCAGTAGTACTGAGGGTACTGCCAATAGCTGCTGAGTGCATCATTAAGGTGTTCTGGCAAGACTAGGTAATGGTGGCTGGAGAACATGGACACAACTACACAGCAGGGATTGTCCTCTGGCGCTCATGCACTGTTCTCTGCACTCTTTCTGCTCCTCACAACCGAGCCCAACAGGTTCCTAACCCAAAAGGTCTTTGCAGTATGCTGTGATGCAGATGTGTATCCTTGCAGGAGCTGAATTTTGATCTTATGAATCTGTCAATACTGTTTACTTCCTTGTGTAGTGACAGGCAATCACCTCAAGTCTGACAAATATTGAGTAAACTACTCAACATTTTGCCATGCAGAGGGAAGCTGACAAATCTTTCTTCTTGCCTATCTTGTTTGTAACAACTTTTGTGGCCTAAAAACAACACTTTTTCTCTTCAGGCAGCACAAACTTCCTATGACATTCAGCTAGCAAGTCAACCCATGTGCAGGAGCCCTTATAGTTGCAAGTGGCATAATTCCCATTTTTCTTTTCAAAGAGTTATTTCACATTCATCTTACAGTGGGAGAACAGGCACAAAATAGGTTTGATACCTGAACGTTATAATTTGGTCCAGCATTTTCAGCCAAACAGATTTGAATGAATTTTGAGGCATTTCTGCTATCTTTGCTACACATCAATACAGTTGAAAAGTAGAGAAAGTGCCAAAACCAGCTGCTTTGATGTTAAGATAAAAACATCCTGAATCTGCCCAGCAGGATAAGGAAACCACTTTTAATATGGTGCTTACACTCTCATGTACTCCTTGCCAAAAAGACAGTATGTTAACAGTTATTAAACTATTTACCTTTTTAGCTTACAGACTGCAGTTAGTGTTTTGAACCCTGATAGGCTGCTCCTGGTCAAAGGCATGCTAGCATGGTCCATGGCATGGAGCTGCACGGAACATGCACCAGTAAAGTCTGTGGGCAGGGGCCAGGAAGTGCCCTGAGCTGTGCCACGACAGTGTGCACCGGGCAAGGACAGTGCTCCATGAGGAAGCACGGAGCAGAGCAGGTGTGCTGCTGTGCAAGTGCCTTGAGGGCCAGGAAGCCATCGGCTTCTACACCTGCATATCTAGGGAGCTGTGGGCTGGGAACGGGATGTACATCCAGCAGGTGGCCATGGCCCAGACCTGCTGCCAGGAGCTGGCTGGTCCCCTTGGCTCTCGCTCCGATGGCTGCAGTATGCTGCCCTTGCTTACTGGCTCCCGCACCACACACGGGTAGGAGTAGCTGCTCAAGAACAGCTTCCCAGGGAGTAGGAATGCACTGTAGCTGATCCTGATAAAGGTGGTTAATGAAAGCTTCTAGCATCTGAAAGGTGGATTGTCAAAACGAGTGGAATGTGGGTAGTGGAGCCAGCTTTCATTTCTGTACCTGCATTTTTCCAGTTTCACTTGGTTTTGGAAAAGGGGGAAAATAACTTCGGAGTTCAGATGTTCTTTTTCTTGATGCCTCTAAACGTGTACGTGCAACGTGTTCAGACTTCTGCTAACTAGTGTGTATTTGTTACTTCACATTAATACAGACTTTGGGTACTGTTTTAAACAAGAACAGTCCTCTCTGATTTAAATCATAGGAGAATCCAGAAGAGAGGGTGCTAGTGAGGTGGGAGCAATCCCTTCAGGCACCTGGTTCATAACATATATTAATTTCTAAGGTTTTGTAGTAAGCAAAAGTTTAGCAACTATGATTTTATGAAAATGACAATTGAAGAGGACATCTGGTGAGAATTCATTTATGCCTTTTTACATTTTTAACAACCTGGCTATTTTTACTCTTCTCATCCTCTCAAAGGGAGTACAATGTAATGAAGCATGGAGCTGGAACTAGGCCACACCTCAGCTGGAAAATGTCAAATTCTATTATGCCATCCTCAAAAGCATAAATCATAGCTGCACATTTTTAAAGGTATAAATGAGGGAGGGAACAATATGAAACATTTATTTGGAATCATGCAATGTATTTATAGTACCGAAGTGTAGAGTGTGGGTTATTATTTATGTAATATAGAAATATACCCAGGATTTAAGGGTTGAAATCTGTAATACAGAGCATCTTCTCTTTGCTGAGAAAACCCTTTCAACATTGTTTACTTTTTTGCATTTCATTTTTATGGTTGCCTGCTAACAAACTAACCTGCTTGATGCCAGGAACTACTAGTTGCCTTGTAGCTTGAAACCCTTGTTTTATATATTTATATATATATGAAATACTTTTAATGGTCTTAAGTTTAAAACCCATACTTGACCAGTGTGATATATCCAGGGCTACACATCTCAAATTTTCAATATTAAATGATACCTTTCACGCATTCCTTCTCATGTTTCATTGGTTAAATTATGTATGGGGAGGAAGTGCCTGTCTCTTTGGCAGCAGCAATAACATACTTCAGAACTATTCAAATAAATAGCATTTACTGGGCACTTAGAAGGAGGATGGGGGATTGTTAAAGTCTCCTGCTTGCTCTCACACTCCCTCTTTTCTTCAGCATTCCTTTTATTCCAAGAAGTTTATGTTATCTGAGCCTGGCCCTACTCACAATAAATTTGTCTTTCTGGGTATGTTCTGTCCTCAGTTCTATAGCACAATGTTTAAAATCTTCTTTAGTATATTGTGACATTGATACATGTGAATAGGTGATATCTGTGGGGACTTGTATGCTGCAAGTGCATGTGATGAGAGACCTCTGAGTTTCTTTGTCTGCCTTTTTTGTCTTGGGTAGCTTGCAGTAGATGAACATCTTGGGCTGAGTAGTTAAAGCACTGGGTTGCACAAGAAAAGGCTGCTAGCCTTTCTGAACTCCTTTGTCTAGCCAAGCTCCAAGATGTGTATTAGACTGATTATAGTGATTATAGATTATGGTATCTTTCCTGTATAACAAATAGGCTACATTCATCACTGTGTAAGTGACTAACAGGTGGCATGGACCCAAACTCAGTCTCTCTGCTGCCACCTGAAAGCTCTTACAGTACTAAACCAGTTATTGTACAAATCATGTTATTTCTTAGCTAGTAAATATGGGCTTCATTTAGACTGCAACTTCTATACTTCTACAGTTATTGAGATCCTGGTTAAAGCTATTCAGAAACAAATTAGTCAGTTGAAAAAAACATCTGTAAGAGCCATTAGCAGACCAGAATTCAATGTGTTTTCTGAGGCACGTTTTGTTCTGTGCAGACTCTTCTATCTTACATGCAAGGGTCTTATTATGGCACTCTCTGGCATATGAACAACACCTCTGGTATATTAGTTCTTCTTATGTCTTCATCCAGAGACATTTCATGCAGTTTAAAGTTTCAAGAAGAGGATTTATTTCTGATTTAGATGGGGTGCGGGGGATTAGGATCTTCTCTCATGGATATCTGAAGGACATCCATGTTGTACTTCTGTCTGTAATACATGAGAAACTAAAACTAGAATACAGGGGTGCAATCTGTGGTGCTCTTCAGCTCCTAGAGATATTTGTCCCCTTGGGGTCTGGCTCAGTACAGCAAATTTTCAGTTGTTTAGTAGAAGTCAAACTGCCACCATGCAGGAGGAGCAGAGATGACAATTGCATACACTGCTTTGCCCAACATTTATGGACCTGCACCAAGACATAGTCTGAAGATAAGAGAGAAACCTTTGCATCTGACATGGATCTGATTAAAACCCAGATCATAAAGTGGAGGACAGGTGGAGTATACTACTCAGCCTGTTTTGCTGAGGACATGCATTACAGAATTCAGCATCTGCTGGTGTTTTCCATCTGCTGAAAACTTGTATCTCTGTATCACGTTGCTGGAGGCTATCCAAGGAATGACAGAAGTTTCTATTGTCATATCACACAGATTCATTTGAAATTCTTAATGTTGTACTTGAAGGTGAAAGCTGTGCAGGCTGCTGCATCAGAGTTGTCTCAGATAACCCTTGGATGGGATGGGGCAAGAAGGCAGACTTTGCTCTGCTTAGTGATACACATGCCAACTAATATACCTATAGACACTATATGAACTTTTTGTTTTCGTTGCCTAGAAGGCCTTGTAGTTTCTTTGCTACTTTTAAAGAAAGATCTTGAACCAAATAATATTCATACTGGTTAACTTCATCATGTATCATATATTTTCAGCTTCTGTCTAAACAGTGTTCTTGTGCAGGAGGGTTTTAGTGTTAGGCATTCAAAATCTTACCTACCATTCTGTTCTTAGTGATCTAACCTCCTTGGCTTTAAATAGCCTGCGTGAAGTCACTGCAGAACAGATTAAAAGAGGAGAACTCAGCTAATTTGGAAGGAGGTTAAGAAGCTATTCTTAAGAGTTATTCTGAGGAGTTCTTAAGCTATTCTCAAAAGTTTAAGAAGCTGTTCTTCAGCTGGAGGGTTGCAAGGAATACTTGAAGATTTAAAGTTGAAGGCACATAATTTCAGCATGTTATGCTTTGTCGTGTGCAATATTGGCATTGATTTTCTTTCCTTCCTGACCACTTCTTCATGCATGCAGCACATATCCACTTGGGCCACACTGCTGTGTGTGATAGTCACCCTATGAAACAGATAATAACAACTTAGCTTTAAAAAAATGCTGAGAAACTTGGGAGGAAAAAAATAAATCAGGGGAGTTGCCTGACAGAGCTGAGCCAGCAAGCAGCTGAGCAGCACAGGGTACAGCTCGGGACAGTGGAGAAAGGTACTTTAAGCAGGCATTGTGGAAGGTGGAAGCCCAAGCTGCCTTGATCCTTCACTCTCTGCTGTGACATCCAGCCAGGGAGCTCAGTCTCACAGAGAATGCCCTTCCTTTGCCTCCAGGTATTTTTTACAGGACAAGAGCAGTGTTGTCTGTTGCCCAGCATACTGCTGGGGCTGGTGAGTGCTTCTCCGGACACAGGAGTGCAAGGAGCACCACTGCAGATGATAAGCATCACACGACTGCCAGCTCTTGGCAGTCAGCAAAGCGTTAATGTTCAGAGTCTTTTGCTCAGCCCTAGACAGACATGCTGCTGCTAACTTTCAGCTACCCTCTCACACTTAGTTCAGAACTCAGCAGAAACTGGGTTTTTTAGTGTTTGCGCAGACATTTGGCAACTTGTGAAGCGCCAGATGAGTACTGGTGAGTCTGAGAACTAGGGTGAACATTGATGTCAGGAAAGGAAAGAAAATCTTCAGAGCAGAAAGCACTGTCTAACCTGAGACCGCAGGTACCTGAAATAAAGTAGGTTTAAACTAGTCTATTCCACTTACATTACAAGGCAAATCCCTGCACTGCTGACACTTTACAGACTTGAGCAGCAAATATTGAAATGTAGCTTCAAAGGACTAGCTGCAGACTTGAGATTTAATCAATATAAACTCAATATGGTAAAGCTTTAAACCATGGCCAAAATATAATACCACACGAGATAATATGGCTGAGGAGTCCTATCTGAAAGTACCAGCAAAGCAGAGACCGGTTTGTAGGATCCAGCAGAGAGACTTCATTGCTGCTCTGGAAGTTTCTGCCCTGGAGAGGAGCCACAGCCTTGCTGTTGCCTGGATGTCCAGCCAAGACACGCGAGGGTCGTGCTGCAAGCTTCCCGGCATGCAGTCTCCATGCAGAGCCCTGCTGAGGTGGTTCTTGTGGTGCAGTCTCCGTGCAGAACCCTGCTGCCTTGTGTTGTGCTGCAGAGAAAGTCACAGGTGCAAGAACTCCTTTTTCCTGCTCTTTTTTAACCACCCCTGGGACACAGTCTCTTCCCTGTAGATTCTTATCTGAATGATAAAAGATTTGGTAAATCTAAAATGTTATTCACTGGACTACTGTTACAGAATTTCCCTATTAGATTTATCACTTCTTCCATTAGTTCCATTTAGTCTGTTAATTTACCCTCTATTAATTTATCACAGCTTTCTGGGCTGTGTTTCCTTTTTCCCCTCATCTGTGAAGTGCTGAATGTTGACAGTGACGGAAACCTCACAGGAAGCATTGACAAGGTTTGAAAAATAATTCTGGAGCCCTTGTGTTGCTAAGGAAGTTTCATCAGTAGAACCAACTATTTGAGATTGTTTTCTCAGCAGTGCATGAGATAAATGAGAACTATTTCCAGATTCAGTAATTTTGAAATCTGAAGGAAAGATCTTATCAGTTTGCTGGCCTCCCTGAATGGAATACATCAAGAAAGATTAATAGGAAACAGGGATACCTGGCTTGGTTTAGAGGAAAAGAAAAGCAACAAAACAAAGCCAACAACCCTGCAAAACTATTTGAAGTAGCTGGGTTTGCCTACTTCATTTTGCATTAAATAGAAAATCTATACATTTGCTATAACTAGTTTTTCATTATACACTGCTAGGATAAGCACATTGTTTTATGAAGAGAAAAACAGGTGATATTTATTAAATCATGAGGAGACCCTGTATGAGGGCCGAAATGCTGGAGTATTTCATGTATGCTTGGATATCTTCCAAATTTGTCCCAATGTATAAAGGAATCTCTCAGGAAAAAAATATTCACACAAGTTTAACCTAAGTTGCAGCTGTAGTAGATGTTGAAGGACATTCTTTTTTCCACCAGATCCACAATCTGACTGTTTTGACATTCACTATCCCCAAATATATGACAAATGTATTTAACAGACTGACAAATACAAATAATGTGAACCCAAAAGCCTGTCATAACATCAGAGAGTCATTTAGACTAGAAAAGACCTGTAAGATCATTGAGTCCAACCATATCCCTTAGCACCACGTATCTAAATACAAACAAGTATCAACCTTTGCTTCTTGAGGCTCTTCCTTCTCTCTAGCAAACCCTAATTATATTTATTAAATATGAAGTATCCCACCTCCATAGCAGTAGGAAGGACTGAGCCCACGAGGCAGGTGATATGTTAGTGTAGCTGCGGCGCACTTGCAAGATCCAAGGGGAACACATGACAAAGAAACTCTATGTCTAAAGTGTGCCAGCTGCATCATGTGGGTCTGGTTTGAAGATTCCTGATGAAGGAAGAGGGGAGCTATCCTTTTCCTTGGCCAATAAAAACAGATCACATCTATTTTTGGACTCTGAACAGACTCTACGTTTCTAATTCTCAGTGACTATGACTCACTAAATACGTTTCTGAAGTCCGAGCTTCGAGAACATAAAGATAGTGGCCAGCTCCTCGCCTGGTGTGAATCAGCAGAACTTCTCTGATGTGTGTTAAAATGGCTTTGTGCAGGGTGTCTCTTATGCTGTTAAGCATTTCTGGTTTGCTTTGATTTTGCTTTACTTTTTCTCACTTTTCTGGAAGAGTTTCAGACTATCACCCCATGGACATCTGAGTTATTTTGAAGGCCTTCTCATTTCTTTTTTTCTTTTTCCCCCATGGGACAATGTAATGTAGGCTCTAAGCCTGGTTTGCTTTTATATAGAGTAGTTAATCTGATCAAAGCACTCCAAATGTGCTCTGTGCAAACAAATTCCTGTAAACCACAAAGCAGGGTTAAATCTGTGTCCTCCTTGAGCTGTTTTCTACTCCTGTAATGTAAGTGTGTTTTTCTCATGTACATTTCTGTCATAGAATGGCTTGCATTGAAAGGGACATCAAAGATCATCTAGTTCCAATCTCCCTGCCACGGGCAGGGACACTTCTACTAGACCAGATTACTGAAGGCCTCCATCCAGCCTAGCTTTGAACAGTTTTAAGATTGGAGCCTCCACAACTTTTCTGGGCAACCTGTTCCTGCCCCTCACTACCCTTTGGAATTTCTTCTTAATATCTAATCTAAATCTAGCTTCTTCCAGTTTGAAGCCATTATCCTCTGTCCTGTCTCTCTGTGGCCTTGTAAAAAGTCCCTTTCCAGATCTCCTGTAGCCTTGCTTCAAATACTGGAAGGCTGCAATGAGGTCTGTCCAGAGCCTTCTCTTCTCCGGGCTCTGTACCCCCCACTCTCTGTTACCAGCTATGTGCTATCTATTACCATATTTAAAGGTGTGTTTTATTGCATGTAAATGGACTTGGTGTATGAATTCCTACATATAAACTACTCTACAGAAATAGGAATAGGAAGGTTATGACAATTAGCACGACAGGAGGTGGCTGTTTTTCTTCTCAGTGCTGGAAGAAGTGCCTGAGCCTGCAGTGTCTTGGAGCTACAGCCAGTGCTTGGCCAAGAGGTCAGTACCTCTGTGTGTGAGTGTGTGTGTGCATGTGTGCAGCTTGGAGTCAGGCACTTGCTTTAGGCACTGACAGCACATCCTTTGATTGTGTCTTGATGCAACAAGTACATGGGTTTGGAAATGTTTCAGTAACAGCCACCGGTGGCTTCTCAGGCAATGCTTCCCTAAAGGCAGGCAGCCTGGCCAGAGGATTTGAAGGTTCTGATTAAGCCCACCATCCATATTCTCACAAGGATTTTTCTTTCCCTCTGCAGTAGTAAACTTAACCTGAAGTGAAGTTTAAGTACAAAAGAATGCAGTACACCTTTACGAGTGGGCAGTTCTTGTTTCATGAGTGTGCACTTTTCTAATCATCCTCCTCTTTTCCCCATCCTACCTACAGTCTTGCTATTACCTGTTGAGGGGAGTGTGTTGTCCTCAGGTTTCTTTTTTGCCAGGTATTGTTGTATAAAGAAAAATTAATGCAAGGTAATGAGTAGATGCTTCTGAAAAGGCAGCTATAAATCGTTCAAAGACTGTTAGTTTTCTGCAGAGGCTGCTGGAAAAACAGATTTAATGGATCTCCATGCATCAGAGCTTTAGTGTTTTACTGAAGTTTCCTCATCTAGCAGGGCATTCGGAACAAGCTCTGTATCGTGGGCAGACTCTGCTGAAGAGGCACTGATTTCTGACAAGGAGTCCTTTGGCTGTGGGGGAGCCCATCTATAGCTTCTCTTTAAGTGCTCTTTGATGTGTATTTTGAGACACAAAGCCTAAGAATACAGCACAGAATATGATCAGGCAGAATGTAAAAAAAAAAGCTGCTGATCACCATTTGTATTTTTAGTCTCCTCATTGCAGGAAAATGCCAAAAGCAAACTTCAGCAGGCAGATCCCACTGGATTATTCCTCCTGACAGTGCAAATTAGTGAGACAGTGTCACAAACTAGATTAAGAATCATAGTTTATATTGCTGCATAAAATTGCCAAAATGATATAAAAATCTGTATTGTGCATCATAAGTTAATGTAAAAACGCCAAGCTTTTTTTTTTTTTTTTCCCCCCCCCACTTTGCCTGTTTAAGCTACTGGGCAAGTTGTTGCATGAATAAATATATTTTCTTCCTCTGAAAGTGTGTAATATTAAATGCTGTGTTGTTGGCATAAAATATAAGTTGATCAGACAGACAAAGATTATTATTCTGACAACTGCGTACACAAGGGTATCGTTGTACATTGAATTTCAGTGTGTAATATGGTATAAATCTTCATGAGAGACTCAGCTTTTATTGGCTGCACAGAAGGTGCTTTTCCTTATTAAATACAGGAGATGGTCCCAAGGGATTTTTTATAAATATCTTTATCCATTTTTTTTCATCCAGTTTCTGGGCCCTGGAATGCTGGCAGAGACAGCTGGGTAAGCATTTCTCCTCTGAATGCCTGGCTACAGATACAGCCATGCTTTAGCACTGGGCTCCTGTAATGCTTTACCTCAGGAGAAGCCACCAGATCCCACACAAGATCCACCTTTCCTGTTCCATAAATGGGTGTTTGTGTGCCCTGTAGCCTGCAAGACTGCAACAAAAGGAAAAAAAAGAAAAACAAACAAACAAACAAACAAAAAACTTTAATTCATTGAAATATCGACAGTGAAAGCACTAAAATGGCAGTGCTGGGTCTAAGGTTGGGCTGGATGGTCTTGGAGGTCTCTTCCAACCAGATGTATTCTGTAAAAGTTCTGTCAAAGGCATGTGGATATGGCGCTGAGGAACACAGTTTAGTGGTAGGAGGTTAGCAGCAGTGGTGGGCTGCTAGGTGAGCTCTAGGTGAGCAGTTTGGACTCAAAGGTCTCTTCCAACCTCAACAGTTCTATGATTTGAATTCTGCACATTTGCCATTCCTGGCACTCACTGTTGCCATCCCCATTACAACTGCTGAGAGTTTTCAGGGCATGGGGCACTGACAGGTGCTCTCACATCTGGGCACTGCATGTGGTGGACAAGGACACAGAGTGAGATACCCTCTGCTTAAGTTTCATCCGCACGGAGTATTTTCTGGGTTCTAGCTTGTACTCATTGTTCCTTGTCCTGAAAAGAGCCACCACTGAAAAGTGCCTGACACCTTTACCTTGACACCCACCCCTCAGATATTTATAGACATTGATCAGCTCTCAGCCTTCTGTTCTCCAGACTAACCAGCCACAGGCCTCTCAGTCTTTCTTCATAGCAGAGATGTTCAAGTCCCTTAATCATCCTCGTAGCTCCCTGTTGGACTCTCTCCAGCAAATACCTGTCTTACTTGAATTGAGAAGCCCAAAACTGGACACAATATTCCAAGTGTGGTCTCATTGAGGCAGAGTAGAAGGGGAGGAGAACCTCCCTAGACCTGCTGGACACACTTTTCTTGATGCCTCCCAGGGTGCCATTGTCCCTCTTGGCCACAAGGGCACATTGCTGTCCCATGGAGGATTTGCTGTCCACTGGGACTCCCAACAGCTTTCTCCATGGAGCTGCTTTCCAGCGGGACCACCTCTAGTCTGTACTGGTATTTCAGACCTTTTTAGAGCCCATATGAAAAAAAAAATGCCATTAAAGCTTCAATGGATATTGGTTTGGTTTTTTACAATTAATAGCATCAAAGTCTTCCCATCTGCCCAAAATAATTTTCTTTTTATTGTTATTATTTTAAATCCTGGTACTTTCTGTTACAGCTTTATGGTTTGATACACTTAAAATCTTAGGCTATACCAGCATTTTTTATACCACTACCAACTATAAAATCTGTATGCATGAACTTTATAGCATAAGTAAGGAGGGTGGAATTACTATGGTTAAAGCACACATTATTAGTGTTGTCTCCCTTGTGTATCATTATGTTGAGAGAGAACAGCTCTGAGGACAGAATAACTGTTTTCACCATCCACAGGAAGATGAAATTGCAGTTATCATTTTCAAAATTAGCCATCTCATGCAAAGTTACACTATATATAGCTGAAAAACAAAAGGAAGTGCATTTTTAGGTGCTCTTCAAATGAAGTCACAGTGCTTATGAATTTCCCAGTGCTCCTTTGAGCTTATGGAATGCTAGTGGCAGCCTATGGATCAATGACAAGGAATGTAGCACACACTGCACTTGTCCTCATGCACCCAAAGGCAGTTTGTAAGCCACACTAAATGTAACTTGAAGGGCTAATCCCATCTACAGTCACAGAATATTTGCTCACCTGTGCATGGATGTAGGGAAATTGCCCCGATGAGGAATGATCTGTTTCAAGTGAGTAGTTCATATCCTCTGATCGTTTTAATCTGCACAACTATCAAACTGTCATCTGACTCAGCCTTCATTCTCATGTATACTGTAGGAAGGAGATGTTTTGGTCATGGTTTTCACAGTCTGGTTTCCCACCATTTTCTCCAGTGAGAAGCACATAAATGTCTTCAAAACGAGAGTTAGGAGGAGCTGTAAGTTGCAGTATGTGTTTGTTTCCTGTATCTGTCTCTTAAATAGATGTTTGCATTTTAACAGAAGTTGGTTTATTTGGTTCTAGCTAATATTTGTTAATTTTTTAATTTTTCACTGGCTGCATTCCAGTGTCCAGCCATCAGTGTCTCTGGAAGGAGATAATCTGCATGGATTGCCAAAAAGAGTGCTTCAGGCAGAAAGGAGACAGGGCACACAGCAAAGAAACACCAACCTCTAAGTACCACTCCAACATCTTCCAGCTCTGCTTGGTGTAACTGTGTTACCAACCATAAAGCTTCATGTCTTAACAAATCCTTTTCTTTCTTTTCTCTGCACATTTGGAGCTTTTTTCTTTGCCTTAATTTGTGGAATTGCTCTTGGATCAGATGTGAGCTAACACCCCAGCAACAGGTCTCCAGGTGAATCTCATGAAGGCAAGAGCTACCTCCTTTACCCTGGTAGTTCAGTGTGACAGCCCTCGTTTCTTGTGTTGATCGCTGACAGTCATTCTCTTGCCATGTTCTTCGTGGCATTAACAATTATATGGACCTCTTGCCATGTTCTTTGTGGCATTGATAATTATATGGACCCTTGTCTCATGAATTCTCTGTTGATTCTTTTCCAGATTGCAGACTCTTGGTTTATTTAGCTGTTCCTTATGCAGATTATTCAGTGCAACTTCAAAAGCTTAGAACTGAAAATACGCTTTCCTAATTCTAAATGATACTTGATTTGCAGTCGTGAGTTTGATCTTGTAGATTAATGCAAAGTTTTGTTACCAAGTAAGACTCAGCTGCAGAGTTAGAAATATTTTGTGATAATTTCAATTGTCTGTTTCCGTTTTGTTCTCTGACAAATAAGTAATTCCCATGCTTTTGACTTCATTTTCATTTCACATATGGCCACTGATGTAGATGCAGAAGTCTTTGGGCAGGATGTAGGACTAGATGACCTCTTGAGACCTCATCAACCTGAATTATTCTAGGAGTCAATAAATCTATAATAAGTAATCTTCTTCAGTGATAGCAGAAACATACAAGCATAATTATAACCATGTAAACCTGTTCTTTAAAAGGCCTGCAGAGATTTCACAGATTTTCTGCAATGACCAAACCTATGAATTTTCATCCGAGCATCCTTCTCTATGGAACAATCTCTCTACACAGCAAGCAGGACACTGAGCACTTCTCTGCCTAGAAGCAGCAGTCTGGTGGCCACTGGTGTTTGTGTGTTTAGTGCTGCTGTGACACCATGGAATGAGTTTCTGGTGCCCTTTCTCCACCCCACCTCCCTCCAGAAACCAAGGTCAGGCTGATTTCTTTTTATCCAGCGTGGTGAAACATGCTGATGTCACTTACGATACAACTAAGTGGTACAGGTTAGGTGTAGGTTTTGTGTAGCAGCCTAAGCCTCAGTAGACAAAAAAGAATTGTATTTGTCTTCCTCCAGCCAGGCATAATTCAAAGAGATAGCTGATAGCTGGTGCAGATTTTAATACTACTAAGTATAGGTTAAAAAAGGTGCTTGCCCTAAATCACACTTGTAAGGAGCACTGACAGGTAACATCACCTCTGAGCGAGCAAACAAACCAAGAGCACTGGGCTAGAGAGTTGGGAGCAGTCCTGAAGAATGTAGTGATGGAAGAGTGTGGTAGTTTGAGGGGTCCCAGGTTCTCTTAAGACAACTACAAAGCCCCGTCCCAGGGGATGGCCCTGCTGGTCCCAGGATATTGCGACGTTGTTACTCTGTTGCGGTGTCACAGGGTATAAGGCAGTGCTGATATGGCTCTCTTCCCCTCCCTGCCACTGCTCCCTTGGCTTCCCTCTGCGGGCAGAGCGTGTCCCTCCTTATCTCCTGGTTTGGGGGGCAGATGGCTCCTGGCTGGCAGGGAATTTGGAGCTGCATCATGCAGCCTGCTGATGCCTTGTTGGCCTGAGCTGTGGAGGGCAGTTCTGGCCTACTCTCAGGCCTGCTGAGGGTGGAAGGGGTGGAGGATTCTACATGGTTTTAGTCCAGTAGACTTGGCTTAGTTTGTGGATGTATCCATTCTACCTGATTGCCTTTTACATATATGCATCTGTAAATAGAATCCCTCTTTAAACTTCCAATCAGTGTGCAGTATCTTCATTCTTACTCTTCCAAAGCAGTAAGAGTCATTTCTGTCCTCCAGTCCTGGGTAGCTCATGGCCTCAAACTGGGACAAAGTGAAAGAAGAAACTTGTGGGAGCTGTGCTGTGTCAGTAGTGGGGAAATAGGAGGCTGTGAGGATGCTTTAATCCACTGGTACTGGTCTTTGGGCCAAAGGTGGGGAAGAGTGGTAGCAAAGCACAAGGAAGCTTGGTTGCCAAGACCACAGAGAGAAATACCAGAGAAAGCCAGGCTCATCAAGGGACAGACTGGATGTGGGGCTGGGAAACTCAAAGGAACATAAACATAACCAGGTAGTAAACAACGTGGGAGCCAGGAACTGATCAAATCAGCAGCAACTGACCACGGTCACCCTTCTTTTGCTGGAGTCACTTTCTGGGCAAAAGCCTACTTAAGCAAAGCATCCTCTGTGGTGCTTCCAAACGTCCCACAGCAGTTTATCACTGGATTAGGATTTGTAGGAAATAAGCAGCCCTATTACAAGTGAAATAAGTGAACCAAGGAGTTAAACCAATATCCAACTTCAAGCACTATCACCAAAGACCAAATACTACATCTGTCTGTGTCCTGAAATCTTTCCAAAATGACTTCTAGCTCTGTGCAGATCAGGGAGATGTATGCAAATGCCCATGAATTGTTTAACTCTAGAAATGTCTTTTTTTTTTTTTTTTTTTTTCCCCCCTCCTGTATGGCAGATGCACAAAGGGAATGGGAATGTTTTATAACTCAGGCCCTTAATAAATAAATAAATGCCTTACAATCTCACTTTGAGACATCTTGATTTTTTGTGTCCTGAGTGATGTATACAAGCATTGTTTTAAAAGAAAAATTTCCCCCCTTTTTAAAAAGGATATAAAACCTCAAGAATATGGTAAAACATCACAGTCAGTTTCTGAGTACTTTGCATCTTAATATGGTTGAAGTGAAGGCAGTAAGTAATTTCTGAGCTTTTCCCTTGAGCTGCGTAGTTCTTTTCATATGTAATTATTCTCTGAGTGCATTAGATAATGCTATGGTTCCCACAGCTGTATACACATCTATAAATCATTAATGAGGCAGTTAACTGAAACAAAACTATAAAAGATTTGCATTACCCGGCAGAACCCAGCCTTAATTGACTTCCAGTTATTTACAATTAATTTTTCCATTTGGAATAATGATTGCAAGCAACTTAGGGGGGGAGGTTATTACACAGGAATTAGATGCTGACTATTCATCAAAAGTTTTTACAGCAGGACCCTGTCAGTGGCCTGTAATGAGCTTGAGGTAATCTCATTTTTACATGCACATACCCAGCCTCACACTGGCAGAGGGGGGTGCTTGTGTGAAGCGGGGACAGAAGTCAGCATTAGCTTCTCCTTTTTTACTTTTTATCACATACCTAAGTTTAACAACAATTAATTCCCTTCCTGTTTAGCATCTAGCTGAAGAGCAGCAGACTGAGTAGAGCTGGCTCCAGTTGCTGGTGGAATAAACTGCACTGTAAGTATTTATTTCAGTCTTTCTCTCTTACAAGGCTGTAAGACACAAACCAACGATGCAGAGGCCAGAAGTAAATATTAGCTCATTGTGCTATTAAGAGTTATTTTTGTGCACAAATACAGTGCACAAAGTAAATCCTCATTAACTTATCACTGTCACTGGAGACTGTGTGAGGCTCTGGCCAAACACAACCCAAAGATCTGCTCTCTGCCATGTAAAGCATAACTCTCAGTGATGGTAATGAGCTGTGCATGCGTTCATCAGGAAGGGAAGTCACATTCCAATTCCTAATAAAACTCACAGCAGACGTAACCAGAGCCCATTTGCAGCAGCTGATGGTATCTTCATTATCTTTCCATCTTCTATTTTCAGCATGCCTAAGCAAAGAGACCCCATCAGTCGTATCTCCTGGTCTGTTCTGTTTCTGTATCACAGATATAAAATAAGTAAAAATCCAGTGTGGGGGACACACACTGGAGCCACTATCTTTGGAAACCCATCAAGACCCAGCAAATAATACCTTGAACTATTTTCCCCTGCCACCCTTATTGGGTACAACATGCATAAAAATAATCTTTGGGTTTGTCATGCTGAGAATGTAAAATTACCTGCTCCCTCTCCCCCCGCCCCTTGTTTCTAAACAAATACTTTTGTTGTCCTTTGACTTAAAGGTTTTCTTTTTCCTTTCATGAAAATTAAGGCCTTAAGCAGCCAGATGTAGTTGAGAGGTGTCCCTGCCCATGAAGTAGATGAATCTCTAAGGTCCCCTCCAACCTAAGCCATTCTGTGACTGGCTGGGTACACTGCTCTGAGTGAGGAACTGGAAGTAAACCCAGTGTCATGAAGACAGAAAAGGGCAGCTTCAGTGAGCATCTGGAGCTTTATTTGCACATTGTATAGCCCCAAAGTCATATACAGGTAAATATGGGAGAGTTTAATCTGAGCGATGCTAAAGCTCCTGCCTTTCCTTGCTGTCTCAATAGATGCCAGTGAAAGGCCACTACAATTGATCCTGAAGATGTGGGCTCAGTGACAATCAAGAACTTATAACCTTGAAAGTCCTGCAATCTAGCGCTGGTTCTCGTCCGCTGGATTGTGTTCCACTGTGTAATGTGAAGTAATGTGGCAGGACTAGGTGTGGGTCACTCTGTCAGGAATTCAGAGCCTGGCAAATTGGTCCTTGCTGCTCGCCAGCCCCCGAACGTCACAGGTACTTAGCCTGTTCATGCTACAGTAGCTAGCACATTGCCGTCGCTGGAAAAGCGCTGCCATGTGTGAAACCTGTGAGGCTTTTCTCTTCAGAACTGGGCCTGCAGCAGGTGAACAAACAGCATCGTTATTATTTTCACTAAGATCTCACCATCACCATGCCAGCATAGAACAGTGGCAGCTGCATTTCCACTGACTGTGTGCCTGACAAATGGTGCAGTGTCATCTAGGCGATCCTTTTACTGCCTCATCATCCTTTGTGGGCTGGATTTCCTGAGCCGGGGAAGGAGCTTTTCTTCTTCTCATGCACATAGGTGAGATTGCTGGCACTGATTTTAGTTTTGTTTTCTTTCCACTGGGTGCAAGGATTGCAACTATTCTGTAAGTGAGAGTCCCCCACATCCCCCAAAGTACTGAACTGCTCCAGCCCTGGTTTCTTACACCGATTGTGAACAGTCTGTTACTGCCTGTCTTCAAAACAGTGACAAAGAAATGCTGTGGCTTTGGAGTTCCTTGAGGCTTTTCTTTGAAGGAGCCAAAAGTGATTTTAGTGAAAACAGAACTTTCATTTGGAAAAAATGTCTGTTTATTTGAAAAACTCTTAACTATGAAAAACAGGCAATTTACTTACCCACTCTGTTCTAAATCAAGTGCCTCAGTCCTGCAGTGTCTCTTACCACAAGAGCAGACTTCTTTTTCTGTGAGCATGGCCTGGGCTCGATTTACTTTCAGGGCCAGCATCTGTGAATCAAACACAACTGCTACTCTCTTTTCCTTTTAATTTTTTTTTCTTTTCTTTTATTCCAAGTCAGTATGAGTTGAACACAGCACATACTAACAGAAATAAAGAGTTACACTTGGGGTGTGAAGAATTCATTTTTTCCTTTGGAATGGAATCTCAGTATTAAAGTCCCAGGAAAAAGCCATGAAAGGAATCAGTGAGTTTTCCACTGCTTTGCACATTGTGGAGTCATTTCAGCATTGTAATATAGGTGTCAAAGGCTAATAAATCAGCTGTCAAATGCTATCAAATACTTTGCACAGGTGTAAATGATCACATAAAAGGCAAAGCACCAATCTGACACCAAAAATCTCTGAGTGCCATTGCTGCCTTCACCAGGTTTATAGAACTATTTTTAAAAGTCCAGTAGGGAGTCAATTCCTTGTTATTTAACTTTTTGTGGGTCTGTTTTCTTACTTTTCAGTATGTGAGACTCTCTCTCACAGACATTCGCCCAACTGACACCAAAGGAGAGAATGAAACAAATTAATTGCTTTGGAATGGTCTACAAAGAAAAAGCTGATGTTTGATAACAATGTTACAAATGATGAAGCACTTTTCCTGCCAGAACATCTCTGCAAGTGCCCCAGCATCATCAACTGATGGCAGCACAGCTCTGGGAATAAACACTTTCAGCTAATGGCAGGAATCATCAGGGGAAACAGAACCCAGGTATTTCTCCCTGATACAGAGCAAAACATATGATTAAAGTTAAATGCCAAATCCTGCTGGCACTGGAGCAAGTTAAAGTTTATTTTTCATTCCTGTTTGTTCTTTCTTCTCTTTTTAGATAATTCATCTTGTTTCATTTAATGCCAATGGGTTTTCCTTTCTATTTGGTCACTTTGGTGGAAGGGTGAGACAATTCATTGTAGCCATGTGGCCTTTTGGTAATGAGATTAAAGCTTCAGGCAAAGCCCAGCTCTCACAATGAGAACCATGCAGGGACTCCATGCCTGCATTCAGCCCTCCAAAGGCAAGGGTCAACATACTTTGACCCCAACCACTTCTTTTCCTCTCCAGCAGGACAGCTGCTGGCACAGTCCAAAAGGCATCTGCACTCTGGTGCTGTGTGTACATGTGTGTGATATTCTGACACTTAACTGCTCAATGCATGAAGAGTGTGTTGAAAGTACTCCTAATACCGTCAGTCTAAGTTGCATTGTATTGCAGTGGTCATTATGGAGGAACTGTAGCACAAACTTTATCATCACCGAGCAACTCAAAATGACAAAGTTTCTATCCATTACCTTGTTCCAGACTTTCTTGTGAAAAATAAAAGACATCTGTCCTGTCCCTCTGCTGGCTGACCAGAGCATGCTGTAACCAGAGCTGAGCCACTTCTCCACAGCTCACTGTGAATCAGCCAGAGAAGTGGCAGGTTCATCTCCACCATCCTTCTGACTGGCCACCGTTTATGCTGGAATACTGGACAGTTCTGTTACCAGAAGCAGCAGGTGTAGATGTATATCTAAATAGGTATGGCCTAACCCACCTGAGATTGCTCAGATGACCTTAAACCCAGAGGCTGTCCCATCTGTGTTGGCACAGAGCTGGAGTGTTCTTACAGGTAAGATGGGAACCTAACAATTCAGGTTTGCTCTTGTTTTGTCTTCTTACCAAAACTCCTCTGTAAATACATACCTTAACGGGCCACTTACCTGTAGAGCAATGACTTAAAGCAGCATTCAGCTGTGAATGCACAGCCATGCACTTCTAAAGAAGACTTATGCCATAGATCCAGAGTTTAGGCTGAGATTGGTCACTATTGATTCTGTTGGGGTTTATGATGATGGCAGGCTGCATTGCACCAGATGCATAAAACTGCTGAAATATTGCCCATTAATGTGTCTGCATTTAGCCAGGATCACCTTGGGTGAGCTGTCAGAGAGGCAGATGCAGAGGTGCTGTGGGTGCCATACCCCAGCCTCAGCAATGCCCCTCAGCCTGCAAACCCCCATCCCCAGCTGAGCTTCCCACAGCCCACACGCTGCATCAGAATAAGGTTTCAGTGTCCTTTTGCTCCTCCACTTTCAGGAGGTGCTGAGGACGTGTGCACAGCCAAAGCCTTTCTCCTCTCAGGCACTTTCATTACAACAACAGCAAAACAAGCCCCAAACCAACTAACCCAAAAAAACCCACAAAACAACCCCAAACCCTCAAAGAGCTGATGTCCCTCTTGGGCTCCCAGCACTGCAGCCAGCTGGGGCTCTTCAGCTTATTGCTTCAACTTGAGTGGGAGCCTGTTGAAGGCCAAATTGCTTACTGCTGTGTTCTATCCCTAGGTTGGAGGGTCTGAGTTCTCCTACTGAGATGCTTAAAAGGCATCACAGAGTTCATCCTCAACAAGGAATTTGATAGCTGTAGCTGACTGTGAAATTGTGTTCTTGAAAAGTTTAGAAAGCTCACCATTGCCTGTCCTTCCTTGGCTGTGCCATCAGGCAGGAACAAGATCCTGGATTCTGCAGCTCTGAAAGCAGCACAGATGGAATCACAGAGCAGAGGGTAAGTTACTTTCCTGCTCTTCATAACTTACTTTCAGATGTAAAAGACTATTAATGCTTCGCTTAGTCTTGTCTTTGCTGAGTAAACAATCTCATCTCCTCTGCTTTTGAATGACACGATCAGCACAGACCTAGCAAATCTTGACATGAAAGCCATTTCCTCCTTCCCTTGCCTTTTGTGCTCAGCTGCAGTGCCTGGAACTAGATAAAGCCTCACTGAGGATTTTTACACTGCACAAAACCTTATATGCAGTGTTAGAGCTAATCCCTGCCTGTTGGGTGGGCAAAGGATGTACTGGAAAGCGCAGTGCTGCAGGGGGTGCCCACGGCCGTACTGGAAAGCGCAGTGCTGCAGGGGGTGCCCATGGCCGTACTGGAAAGCGCAGTGCTGCAGGGGGTGCCCACGGCCGTACTGGAAAGCCCAGTGCTGCAGGGGGTGCCCACGGCCTGGTTGCAGCTGGCCAAACTGGTTGACTTTATGTATTTCTTCAACAGAAGAAAGTTCTAAGTGTACTGCTGAGGTCGAGCTGATATAAAAACCTCAGTCTTGGTTTGTCACTATTTATCAGGAGCTACCCAGTAAAAACAACAGATCCAGTCTCTGAAGTTTATCAGTTTCCTTAATCTCATTTGCCAGTACTTTGACATTTAAAACTATTCTGGGAAGGACAAACTAGAAATCAATGATCTGCTCATCAGCCTACTATCAGCATAGCCTTAAGAAATGTAGATCAGCCACTGAGGAGGGAAAGGCTAAAACAGCTTTTATGGAGACTAACGAAAACTGCAAAAAATGCTGCAGTTGCACAACCTGGAATATTTGGTACTTTAAAATGCCCAATACTGGGTAACTCACCAGAGAGGTGGCTTCAAAATGTGCACTAGACAGGAGTGACAGCAGTGCTGGATCAGTCAGAAGTGTGGCACCTTCCCAAGGGCTGTTTCCAGTCGTTTTTACAAGATTTGGAACAAAGGTCCAACCCTCACTTCAGAATCCCAACTAAAATTAATAAATAGCCAAAGGCAGAGTTTAATTTTCAGGTGCTGCAGTGTTCACTGACACGTGAGCTCTCATGGAAAGTGCAGGAGGACTTGGCAATTCCCACTGTCCTGTTTCTTTGTATCTTTCCATCTTGGATTGCTTGATCAGCACCAGTGTGATGAATGCAGAGATCACAGCTCTGGCTATGAAAATCAGGTGGAGCAAACCCAGGTGGAGCACACTGTGAGACTATTCTGATCACCTGTAAAACAGAGGCCAACCTGCCCTGAGCTGACACCTGGCTAAGCTGAAAGATTTGTTAGGAATGAAAACCCAGGTGCTTCTGCTCCGCTGTGTTACGGAGCGCACTGTGAAGCAGACACTACCTAGTGCTAGAAAGACTGTTGAATGCCATAGACAGTAGAACACCTGATCACAGGGTAGGCACTCCCCACAGAGCTGTTTAAAGGGGCGTTTGCTTTTAAGTGATTTAATTCAGAGTGGTGTGTGTCAGCATAAAGATGTTTGAGTTTGTAAATACATAAGCATGGTACCTCTGACTGAAAGCACAGCGTGACCAGGTGATGACTGAATCCCACTTGACTCAAACCAGCTTTTGGCCATCTCTTTTGAGAAAGGAATGTCTGAGCTGCACAGCTCACAATTTGGAATATAAAATAATTAGGGAGATGTTTAATACCAACCCACCCTCTTTATTAAGTCAATTCTTCAAGTATTTTCAGTAGTGCAAAATATTGTTTTGCAGCAGTACAGCAACTATGGGAATTCACAGTCCCTAAAAAGGTAATAATAATAATAAAAAAAATCTTAAAAGATTTCCAAAGTCAAACAAAAAATTTTTAATACTGTATTTTTAGCAAGAACATTTTTAACAAAGAATGTGTACTTTAACTTAATATGGTACAACAGAGAAACCAGACTGAAAAGTTTCCATTACCTAACACTCTACTGCATATTCATTTTTTTGTTTTCATCTTAAAAGACCAAAAGCCAAGCTGAACTGAGCATAAAAAAAAAAAGCCTCAATTATAATCCTCGTCTGACGTCAGCTGTTAGGGTTGAGCTCACACTTCTGAATCGGTCATCTAAGGAAAGGACAATTTTTACATCATTCTTTTAAAAAATGTACACACATTTCTTCTTTAAAACGTAATATATATTGAGTATCTGCTTCAGTAAACAAAGCTTAATTTATAAACACAATCGAAACAGCTCCATCTTGGACAGTTTCAGTGATAAACTGGACTTGTATGATGTACAGCCAGTGAGGGCCTCGGTGGCTTCAAACCATTGTGCCATTGCTATACAGTAATAGCTACCTCCTTAGAAAACAAAACAAAACAAAAAGTTCTTTCGGGGGGGAGGAGGGGGGGGAGGGGAGTATTTCCTGCAATGTGCTTAAAAATACTAAAACTCCTTTCTATCTCCGGGGACCTAAAAATGATCTGTTGCGACAGGCTTGGTTTGGTATGGTAAGCTTGTAAAAAGTCTCAGTGTTCCTTAACGCGGCAGTTTGCGAGGCAGCAGCACTCAGCTGCTGGGAATTGTCCTTCAAGTTTCATGCTACAAATCCTCTTCCTCACACAGTACTGAAGGCATCGAAGGTTGGAAGGGTCATTTTCAGTAACTGGAGAAATCTTCACATAGTGGTCATTAGCCATTGGTCAGCAATAGGTGTTCCCTTCAGTACATGATGGTGGGTTTGATGTATGTTCTGTTTTCTAGGGGGAAGAAAGAGGGAGAAAAGGTCAGCTGCATAGGCTTATCATTAACTGAGGCTTAGGTGCACTTCCATACTGGTTTGTGGAGGCTTTTTCCTCAAGCCAAATGATCAGATCTAGGCCCGGTATAAACTGTCTATCGTGTGAGGACGTTCTACATGGGGAACAAGAGGCCCCTGATGAGAGAGCACTGCAAAGCCCTTGGGAGGTCAACATTACACAGAGGAATGAGCTGGTCCCAGCACACTGACTGCCATCCAACATGGTAGGACATCTGTGGCTGGGCTAAAAACCCACCAGCCTTGCCTCTAACGCTGCTTGCCAGCCAGCACCTGCTGTGCAGAGGCTGTAAACACTTTAAAACACCCATTCTCCTCCTTATCTTCTGTTGTATTGAGAGCCTCTGTAAGGCAGAGTTGGTAACGTGGCACCGTGATTGCATGCACAAAGCCTTCCAGCAGCAGGGTGCTAAAGCAGCACTGCATTGCATTAAAGCTTGCAATAGCAGTAAATCAATGTCTGTTCTTGGAAATCTCTTCTTTCATTCCTTTATGGAAACAAGCAGAAAGCCATTTAATTTCTTCTCAAAAATACTGCTGCTCACAGTACCTATCAACTGTGATTTTTCACATTAAGCAACTTTAAACTCAGAGAACAAAAAAAAATAATTAAAATGCCCACAGAAACAAAAGCTAACAAGAGTCCATGTTGTCCTTCATTACCCAATGAATCACGGATGCAGCCAGCTAAGCCCACACGTACTGATCTGGAAGATGATAGCAAAATGATAATATTGAGAAGCATTTTGTCTAATGCTGACATCTCCCCACTCCTGCTTTGCATATGCCAATACCGAACACTTGTAAGGAAGGAACAAGTATTGACCTGCCAACTGACACTGATCCTTGGAGCAATCTCAAAGTTTGCCACATTTCAATTTCAGAATGCATTTCAGCTATAATATGAGTGATTTATCATTTAGCAGTAGCTGTCAAAGTAACCTCCTAGATAAAACAAAAACATCTGGAACCATAAACAGAGGAGAGCAGTAGCTGAATTTTAATCCAAATCCGACATGTTCACTTCATTAGGAACAGGAAACAGCTAATTAGTAATTGAATGTTTCATGGTTTTAAGGAGGCTCAGACTCTCCAAAGAGAGATGATTTAATATGTATTTTGGATGTAAACATGAATAAAGATCGGAAAAGCCAGGGACCCTAATGTCTCTGGAGGCACAGCCGGGAGCATGGGAACCTCCAAAGAGCAGACTAACAGCAGCCTCAGCCCTTTGGCTGGTGAAACCTATTGTCCTACAAATACTGAAGCCTGTTTAGGGGGTGAGCAGAAGTACAAACACTGAACACGGTGTAGTTGGGCTGTTTTTTGTTTTTCTCCTGATCACTAGGGAGTTGTGTATGCACATGACTCCTTCCACCTGCAGGCTGCCTGTAGTAAACTAGTCCTTCTGGAAAAGGTAGCCACTGCCAGAGTCTGCCGGTTTGGCTGCCTTCAGAAAATCCTAGGCATAGTGTTGATAGGTATTGCAGAAGGCCGCAGTTGTGGCACAGCATGCTCCTGTGAGGCAACACCATGGCAGGTCTGTGGCAGGCACAGAACAGCTGAAGCAGCACAGGTCCTGGGCATCCAACACCCACCTGTCTGCTCAGCAGCCAGAGGTGTCTGCCTCCTAACCCCTGCACCAGGTGGGGCTGACAGACGTGCTGGGGGCTCAGTCCATGTAGTATCAGTGGGAGCCAGCAGAAGCGAGGTCTGTGGCTTGCTATGGAACTGGCTGCTGGGTGGCAGCTGCACTGCTGGTAGCTTCGCTGCTCGGTGGCCGGACGGAGAGCACAGGAAGGAGCAGGCACTGCGCCTCCGTGGAGCTGCACTTGGCGTCATGGCCCTTGCAGAAAGGAGGGGAGCAATCTTGCTGTGCATTCAAGAGATGAGCTGTTTATCAAAAATGGGATCAGTAAGCATCAGTAACCTTAGCTTTTAAAATTCTTAATATTTTTAGTGTATCTTAAAAAGTGTTTTTTCAAGCTAAGGTAAGAGGTGGTCACTGAGGGCACTGCAGGCTGATGGAGCGACTGTCAACTTTGAAATAAGTTTCATTTTTCCTTCCTACTCCCTTTATTTCTCAAGGGAAGTTCAAGAGAGGTATCTGGAATTGCCTGTAAAAGAGAGCAAGTAAATGCCAAAAGCTCAAGTGTGCAGCCACCCAGGAGATATTAGTGATCAGTAAACAGGACTTGTACAGTTAAATATTTCCATCTTTATAAAGCTCTCATTATTTCCATTTTTGCGAAGCTCTCTGTATTCTCCAGAAATTAAAACACTTTTTTGGTTGCTGTGCAATAAACTGAACTCCATAGCATTAACAACGTCACACAGCAACCACCTATGAGGAATTAAAAGTGTTTGGAGCATCTGTGCTAGCACTCAGACACGAAAGACAATGCCACATTGTCAAATCCATCTTTCTAAAGAGTATTCACCAGCCCCTCAGCGCAGCTGACTGCAAGCCACAGACCATTTTACAGCATTTTACTGTATTATATAGCAAAGATTTGAATAAATCTGTGTGCAATAAATGTATTCTTTTATTAGGTTTATCCCTTAATCAAATATTCATTTATGTGGGCTTTATTCTATTAAAAAATGAAATGATACAAAGGTGAACAAAAGCCTAGATTTACAGTAGTTTAAAGCCTAATCTCATTCTCTAGGGGTAATATTGACAATATAAAAACTGTATAAATGATATTCCCTAACACTAAAATATGCTTATGAGCCCCCTGTGCATGTTCTACTGCTTTACAACCTACAGTGAAATGCATGACTGGCTTAATAAGGAAGACATTTAGAAAGGATTTTTTTTTTTTTTCCCCCCTCAGAATGTTTAAGGCAAGTAAAGATCTCACAGCTTCTGTGAGCCACAGCCTGGGCTGATAACTGCAATTTCCCCTCAGGATGGTGTTTGTCTTCCCTGAGCCCTTACTCCAGGGTGTACATTCACCTCTGGCACTCTCCTTTAGTAACAGTATCATTGTCTGTCTTTCAAGGTTTTAATGTGTACAGGGGACAGCTCCGAGACCAGCAATTGTCATCTGCACCTTTAGTCACCTTTATTCCCCTCTACTTTTTTCCCTGTTTTTCAGCCTATTGAGTATCTCTCAATTTCCTGGATCCTTTGTGAGCCTCTGTTTAGAGTATCTTTAAGTCAGGAACTCAGCTGTATTTCCATTCAAGTGCTTTAACCCAAAACTTCCATGTGTGCCCTCCTAACTCGTGTTGAGCAAATGCACCCCAGTAATGCTGGTGGCAAACCCAGCCCAGGAAGGGGAGCACCACGATGCAGCCTTGGTCAGCTGGCTCAGCTCCAGCATGGGAGTGTGCAGGTAACGCCTGCAGCTAGACTGGGGAGAAAGTCACTTAGGGAGCTGCTGCTTTTGGGGTTTCTCTCCAACTTGTGCTTTGGTCTGAGTGGGCTCTGTCAAGTATTTCCATATCCACATTAGAAACTTGTGCAGAAAAGAGGATTGCTAACAAGTCACAACAGCCAAGGGCAGGGCTGTGCTCACTGAATACAAACACTGCAGATGCTGGGTTGCTGCTGTCAGTTTGGGCAGACAGGGAGATAACAGTGCCTCCTGCTTAGGAAACAGGCAAGCCCACTGACACTGAGTTATTGAATAAATGTTCTAGCCACTGTAAGAGTGGAAAGGTACAGACCTTCACACAGCCTCCCGGGGAAACTTTTACCCACCTCTTGTTTCACAAACTCTCAGCTTCCCCCGTCCTAGGTGTGTGTGCTTACACAGAGATATTCAGAACAATGCTGCCTACCAGAAGCAGAAATAGCACTGGGACTAAGGTCAGCAGTCCAGCCTGCGTTTGTGTCAGGAGCAGGTGAGCCCTGAGTCAGCCAGAGCAGTAGCCAGTTACTGGAGAGGCCCCTTCCCAGCCTCAGCAGGCAAGGAGAGGGCTTTCATTGCCTGCAGGGCTGTGCCAGCCTGGTGACTGCACTCAGCCTTCAGAGGAGTGTTTCTAGAAACACTGCCCCATGATATAGCACAAGGGAACTACCAGAGACTTAATAATCCAGAGCAGGACACACCTAGTGACAGAGCATGGCTTGGACAGCAGAAAGGAGGACAGGCCTAGGACTGAACGGAAGAAGATAACAGAACTTGCTCGCAAGGAAGTACCAGGCCTCTGTTTTAATCCTAAGAGTTTCTAATCCCAAGGTTCTGGTAATTTCTTAGATAAAACTCTAAGTGCTTGAGCATTTGTTTTTTCTGTTAACAGAAGTCCAAGACAATAATACTGCAGCTGGAAAACACTGAAGTTGTCCCTTACAATTGCAGCGTACCCTGAAATTCCGTGGAGTGGCTGCTTTCAGTGGACTGCAGCACTTGGAGGTATAATTTGATACGGTAACAAATAAATGTCTTAAAAACACAACCCCTCTCTTCCCTGTCCTGCTTTCACCAGAGGCTGGATTTGAAAACTGACACGTTATACCAGAATATTGGAAAAATACAGTGCAGTTGCTCTGAACAATAAGAACCAAAAGATGCTCCAGACTTCAGCAGTCCTTCCTCTTTGGCAAATGGATAAAAAGAAGAAGCTTTCTGCAGTCACTGAAAGTTTTTGTGCTAAATCTCTGCCAGGTTACTTCACAAACAAAAGCAGCAGCAGCCCTGGGTCAGCCTCCTGTTGCAGGCAGTACAGCGGCTTGTGTTTCCTCTGAACCATGTCTTCTCCTCAGGAAAGTCCATCTCCCTGGGCTGCTGCTTCCTTCTTGGAACAGTCTCTTTTATTTTTTGTAAGCTGTTATCATCAAGTCTTATGGCAAGCTCTATTTTTAAGAATTTTAAGATAACATTGCTTTGCTGATCGCTCCAATATCCCCTAACAATGAAATATAGTAATACAAAAGTTAACTAAGGTATAAACATGCAAAAGGAGAAGTCTCCCTGTGATCATAAACTGATGTTATTTTCTGTTCAGCAGTTCATGTTACTGCTGTTCATGCTAATTAATTAAAGGAGCTGTTGCTGTAATGTGCAAACAGGGAATCTGAGAAACTAAGAGGGCTTTTAGGTCTCGGAGTGAAGTTAAGTCAATCTGGGCACAGGCAATCAAATGTAATGAAATCACTTGTCAGTGCTAAGCTTGCAAAAACTGTGAAGTTTGACTAGGGAGTAAAAGGATTATAATTAGATTTCCAATAGGATAATAACTAAATGGCAGAAAGCAGTAAAGAGAAAATATTACTTTGTTAGCTAATGGTGCTGCTGTTCGGGTTTAGTTTTTATCAGCACACTTGTAGTTGTGCTAATTTAATTTGCTTTTATCAGCAAAAATGCACCACTCCAATGGTACTTGAATGTCATTTGCAAAAATCATTGATCTGAAGGTGCACTTAATGACACCCAGTATGTTTATTTTATGTGAAGTGGAGATTGGCTGATGAAATGGTTGATGCACTATCTTGCTGGCCCACAAGTGAGTTATGGAAGCAAGACCAGAAGGGGATCTCTGTGCATGCAGCACCTTCTGCACCACTCAGCTGTGCAGGAGGCTTCAGGAGTACAGCAGCTATTTGCTTCCCATGTTGTCAGCTAAAAAGCTTCTGTTGGATCAAGCTATGCTGGACTAGAAGATCAGGTATGCAGAGGATTAAGGTACTGACTGTGGAGTTCACAGAAGTTCCAAGTCTGGGCAGAATTTCCATTCCATTAATAGAAAAAGCAGAGAGAAAAGGAGTCAGCTAAACAGAAAAGATTTATAGTGCAGACCAGAATCCCAGTATAGGAACAGCTTGTGTTAATAAAATCATTTTAAGAAATAAGCATAAAATATGATGTGACTTAATGGCTGTGAAAGGTGGTTCTGGAGTATTTCTGTAATTTCCTTTAAACCATCTTAAGGAGGTAGTGGCAGTGAAACTAATTGAATTTCAAAGGGAAGGCACTATGTGGATGATAGATTTCTGTCCAGCAGAGCTATTGACAACAGAAAAAGAAAGGTCTGCATTGATGCTAAAGCTTTTTTTTTTTTTTTTTTTTTTCCCCTGTGCAGGAGAGAGAGATTTTGGAAGCTTGGAAAGAGCTTGGTATTAGGGACACGTGTTTTGACCCTTCCTCTTCCCAGGGTGCAAAAAACAAAGGCAGCAAATGAAGGGGTCAATGAGAGTGTGCTCCAATTGTTATAGGCAGCAGGGCAAGAGTAGCTGTCAAGAGCAAGAATTCTAATCAAAGGGTAAGAATTCAAAAGATAATACATTATCAGCAGAAATAAAAATGGAAGTGATGGTGCTACAGGACAGAAACACTTTGAAAGCTAAACAAACTCTACAGAGAGCTCTTCAGAGGCCTTTTTATGAGCTGAGAGTGCTTAGTGGAACCCAACTAAACTCATGGCACGTTTCCATGTGAAGGGCATTACCACACTGAACCCAGCACAGGAGTCATTGTTGCTGTGGAGAAGACAAGAGATATTTTGCCATTGAGCAGTACAGGACAGGTTTACAGCACAAGTCATGCTCTACTTACACAGAGGAGCACCAAGCTCAGGGACACTGAACATAGTGGAGCTCTTTGCTCAGGCTTTTAACCTGAACAAAAACTACACGATCCAAAACATCTTACAACTAAATAATGCTGTAATTTGGATCAGATGGGGAAAAAACAAACACCACAACCAAAACCTAAGCTGAAATACTAATCATAAAATCATGAGGTTTTCTGGTGTGTCAACAGACTACAGCAAGTGTCGGAAAGTTCTCTTTCCAGGAAGCAAAGGGTTGTTGGAAGTGGCTACGCATCACTTTCCCCACAGTCCTTTATAATCATTTTTGATGGTAAGACACAGGTGAGCCAACTGTAACTGTTCTTCATCTGAGAACTGAAATTAACTTTTTTTTTTTTCACCAGATCTCAGAATCTTTCTGGAAGAGCACTGAGCACTCAGCAGGCATTATCACTAGATCAGGAACATCAGGAAACGTAACCATGTCTCCCAGGTTCTTGTCCAGTATTTTGGTGGTGATGATTTTGCAGCTGCAGTATTCAGACCACAACTCTACTCATGTGTACATACATGCCCCCTATGTTGTGTGTGCATTGTGATCAAGCTGTGATTCTCTGTAATGCAGAGCATATAAACCTAAAATCACAGAACAAGACAGCGCCAGAAGTATCTGAAAGCTTTTGTGTACAGGTAACAGATGGATGACAGCTGCCTACCAGAGGTTTGCAAAGTCAAGCCATGAACAGCCGAGAAATGCTCCCTGCAGCCCCTCTGCCAGCTCTGCTGTAGGGTCCTGAGTTACCAGACAGGTTATTTTGGCACCTTAACACTACATGAATCAGTAGAAAGGGTGGAAGGGCTGTAAGCAGAAGCACTTATAGGGGAACAGGCAGCTCTCTCCAGGCTGCTGAAGCAGCCAGTGGAGAATGGAATGGTGTCATGAACATGGCACGGGGCTGAAGGGAGACAAAGGTTTGTTTTGCGGAAAAGCTACAAACCTGGACTTTCTCCAAAGGCAGGGAATTTCTATTTCCAAATTGCTCAAACTATGGATTTTCTGTGTGTCTCAAACAGGTACTGGAGATAACCTTTCAGCTCCCCTAGACTAGGGTCACATCACTCCCTGCCCAGGCCGACAGCCAGAATGCACCTATTATTCTTTGGGAAGCCCTGAGACAACGCTCTGATGTTCCTATTTACAGCGGTCACTGAACAGTGAGGAAGACAGCACTGTGTACCTGCTTGTAACATGAACATGGCTGTCCTTGTCCACTGCAGTCTACGTGTTCTTTGAAAACATCTCTGATCATGATAGGTAGGTAAGGGTTGAACTAAACTATTATAGCAAGATAAATCCTGTGTAAAATCACTGTTGCACTAAGCAAATGAATCTGAGAGCTAAACAGGAGTTTCCTACATCTCATCTCAAACAAGTTTCATTTCCTGTCTTGCAAAGAACCAATCTTTCAAAGGCACTGAACATGAAGACGGAATGAAGCGTGCAGTTATCTTACAGCAAGAAAACAGAGAGACAGAGACAACAACTATCCTGCATTTCATTTACATTTCAACACTGCAAAGCTATACGGTAGGCTGTGGTACATACTGCACCTTGCATTGCTGCGCTGTCATGTTGGGTTCCGTTGTGTTCTATTTCCATATCTGGGATTCCAGCATCTGAAAGATGTGACACTGAAGATTAATGCAGTCCCCTTTGTCCTTCTCTCATGCATCTTTAGAAAAATATTTATAGCAAACGAGGGTGATCTCCAAGTTACAAGGTCTTGCATAAAACATTTGGTCTTCATAGAATTTTCAGTAGTAAATTGTATCCAAGATGTGCAAACATTACTGGTCTCACAGTGAATTATTTTTAACGTGCCTCACATTTGTCTGGTGATCAGATAATAACCAACACATAACACTATTGTGGCTGCAAAATCCTCTTGGAGACATATGCAAGGGAAAAGTTGCAATCAAACTGTGACAATATTAACAACATTGACTCTCCAACCCACCTACCTGCAAAGCACCAAAGAGTACAGGCAGTGGCACCCTAGTGGCAGGGCTGTGTGATACAGCTGCAGGCTGTGCAACCTGCGCTGAAGGCTCTGCTCAGGATGTTGTCAGCCATTACCCAAACCATGGCTACAGATGATGGGATCTGAAACACTTCCAGATTTCTGAGACCTTTCCAAAATGGACTGGGCTCTGGTTTCCAAGTTGGGGAAGCCTCATAATGATCTGCACTTCTGAACTATTTAATCTCACATTGGTAATACATCTGCATGCAGAGTCCTTCAGGGTGCGGGCTCCAACACCCCAGGGTGTTGCAATAACAGATGCCATTATCCACCTTGTGCCAAGAAGGATTAGCATGAAGGGTATGCAATTTGAATCCATGGCACCTCAGATCCTGCAGGAACAGCTGTCTGCCTTAGCATACAACACTTGGAGATTACAGCAAGAAAAACCCACACCTGAGAGGGAGCTGCAGATACGGTTTTGGAGTTTCTCTGTATAAGTGCCTGCTCTGGACTTTCTCACCCAGTGAAGAACTGCTGTGTTGCCTCTCAGGTCACTGGAGCTGGGGTGCTGGTAGTTTGCTGGTCACCCTGCAGCCCAAGCAAACTCTGTCGGAGCAGGGCGACCCAGTCACTACAGCCCACAGGCAGAAAAGTGAGTAATGTGTAAATGAAGTATCTGTGAGCTGTGTGTGTAGAGCCCTATAAGTATTTATGATTTAAAAAAAAAATATTTTCACATATACAGTTTTTTTCTTATCAAATGACAAGTGACTGCTCTGACCTAGGAGCTCTCTTATTCCGATTCCAGTTTGCAGGAAGGTTGAGGGCACTGATCCATTAATCTAAAAGGGCTCTTTCTTCTCAGTCCTGTTGTCTATGGGTAGAACAACAAAGTCATCTGTACCTAATAACAGCATCTGCGCAACGAGACAGACTGGCAGAGTGAAACTGAGAATACTCAGAATAGCCCCTCACATTTTGTTGTCATAAAATTGTACCTGCAATTAAATTGTGGATTAAGATGCTAATGAGCTACCTGATTTGCATGTGCAATCAGATTAGCATGTAAATATCAGCTTCTTGCAGGCACTAACATATATATGACTACCTGAGTGTGCCTGCAAATCAAACTGTTAGCAGGCAAGCCCACAACGGCAGATGCAAGGCTCTGTTAATCACACTGTGGTGTGCTGCATCCCTTTAATTTGTGGCTTCCAGTACTGCTGAGTACTCCAAACTGTGTGTGAGTGGCTGGGGCTTACCAGAGATGGCAGGATCTGGGTGCAGGACCTTACAGAACATCAGGATTTCAGTTTTACTCTGACATTCCTCTCTAGGAGTTGCCTGTGCCCATGGGACCCCATTTGGGCTTTTTTTTTGACCCAGTGGAGATGGTGGAAAAGGTTTCTGCTGGCACAGTCCACCCACTCTCCCTTGGGTCATTGTCCCTCATGACAGTGGAACTGCAAGCTGTATATCTCTATGCCTGAATCACCCCTGCTCACTGTTAGAGCATCAGCAAAGCCAGCCAGCTCCTGGTTACAGTGATATGCTGGACTATAAAACCCAGCAGATGAGAATACCTCTGAAAGATGTTGCTCTCCTACTTATAGAGTTTATGTCTCATAGGTGCTCTAGATAAATCACAGCTCACAGTCCATCACTGAGTGGAGCAATGGCAGTTCACACAGACAGGCCTGCCCTAACCTTAAAAAACACTCTGGGTAGCCCTCACAACTAAGAACTCAAGATAAGCTAAACTCATAATTTTTACTCAGCAGTTCAGGCACTTTTTGCAGTCTGCTTGTGTCAATGATGGCTCAGCTACTAGCAGGGCCCAAAGCAGGCAGCACAGAGTTCATGTAAAGACTACAGGACATGCAAGGGCAGGTGAACCTGGATGTGACTCTCATTTGTGGCCTCTGCAGAGATGCACAGGCTAAATGCTAGCTATAGACCCTGAACTAAACTCAACCAGGTTCAGTCTTAGAGTCAAGCCAAAGCTCTACACTTTGGCCTCAATCACATTAAGCAGAACCAAGTAAGCCCTCCCACCACCCAAAGCAAAATGACCCATTTTAGGAGGTTAACTGATTTGCCTTTGTTTCACGAGAGTATCTGGGAACCACCCAAACCCCAGTCAGCTGTGACACCTACTTAACTAACTTAATAGGTCCTAAGGCTGAGCCAACTTGAGCCAAATGGCTTTTAAAATGAAGCTCAGCAGTTCTAAAAATGAATCTGCTGGAAGAGAAGAGTTCAGAGAACCTTACAGGAACCAAATTTCACATTGTCTTAGCTGGCACTGTAACAGATTTCTCTGGTAATATATTCAGCATTTCTTGTCATGCCTGTGTAAACTGTTCTGTCTGTTTCTCTACTTGCAGACTTACTTATTTTTTTTAATTCATGACCCAGAGCACATGGCCTGAAATAGATTTCTAATTATTTCAGGAAAGAGTTTTTATTCTGGAATTTGCTCTGTGCATTGCACATTTTTTCACTCAGTTAAACAAGATTTTAAGCTAACTGTGAAAGGCCAACTCAGACATTACCATTTAACATCCTGAGACCGTCACCTGATGTGGCCTGTTTAAGCGCCTGTTCCACTTGTTCTCTCCTCTTGGATTCAAATTCCAAAGCTTCCTGCAATTTTCTCTTTGCCTTTTTTTCTTTCTTCAAGCGTTTCTGAATTGTTGCTGAAATGTAAATAGTAAGAATGTCTCTTAGAGCACAATTAATGTATAATGGAGACAGTAAAGGAGTTGGTGTTCAATGGCCCAGTTCTAGCACCAGAAAACAGTTTAAAATAGGCATGAATCTGGTATGAAACAAAACACAAACCCACTCCAAGCCATGGCCTGTAGCAAAACAATGAACGGCCTGGAGGGGCTTTATATCTTGTAAAGTATTTTAAAGCTTATTCTCAATCTGGAAGAGCTCCATGGATTGCAGTCTCCTGAGAGCCAGCCTGGTGGTTCAGAGTACACATTCTTCACAATCATGGAGTGGATTCCAGCTACTGTGCAGAGTTTGGTGGAGCAGATCATTGGCTTCAACTAATTTCTAGCAACAGCAGCAATGTTCATCCTCAAAATTACATCTCTCGCTCTGCGTTCTAACCTTTCCCCTTAATGCTGAGAATTGTATCGCTCCCTCCTTCAGTAGGTCTGTGACACACTGGTTCTGTCTTCCCTGACCACTCCAGGGATGGAGCATGACCAGGCTAAAGTTGTATTCTACAGATCCCATTCTGGGATTCAGAATTTATTCAGTCTCTCAGAGATTACCCATGTAATGGTATCCTTTTATGTATCCTGTGACCGGAGCATTCAGAAATCCGGAAAGATCTGTACAAGCCAGTAAGAGCCCAGTGGTCACAGAAATGACGTAAAGACTGTGATTTTGCCCAGAATCTTTTCTGGAATTTAAAAATAAATTTTCTGACAGTATTTTTTCATTTGAAATTGACAGGCATCTAGCATTCAGGAGAAGAAATAAAGCAAAGGGACTGCAAAATCCTGCTTGCATAAAGGCAGCTTTCATTTAACAATGCTGTTAGCAATGTGTGCTAGAGCAGCTCCCAAACTGGGCTCTGGATGTCAAAGTGTCATCTGTACAATGTAACTTCAGCAAATGAGCAGCTCTGACTTTCTATAACAATAAAGGTGTGCACGTGGCCACGACCTGAAAGACAACCCTGAGGATACTGAGCATCGGTGAACTGCTCTTTTGAGCCAGCAGCAAGCAAAGCCTGTGAATGGCTTGGTGGTTTTGTTGACCTTGTGACACACGCAGTGTGTTGTGTTGTGTGCTGGCTGCTCAGAGGGAGGCTAAGTTCTGATTTATGGAAATGCAGCATCTCACCCACACTCAGACTGGGGGGACACCCACAGCAAGGTAACAACTTCAGCAGCATTTCCTGATGCTGCACAACTCCACTTGTGGCCGTGGCCCTTTGCTGCCTCTTACTTGGTGCTGCAGAAAGCTTTGCTCTACACACAATTTCAGTTCAAAATGTACTGAAGATAGCACTTGGTACCTACATTTTTGGTCTTACCTAGTTTGATCTTTCTGATTTCATGGATGTAATCTAGAAGTGGCTTTTGGCACAGAAAGTGCTCTTCCTCTCCTTCAGATGCAGATTTGAATTCTAAAAACAATGCTGCCTCCCTTGCAGTACCACAGCACAAAAAAAATTCAGATTTACCACCTTAATTGCCTGTTACTATCAAAAGCTTCTAAACAGTCATGGGTTTGTCTTTGGAGGCCCCATATGGGGAGTGCTGTTCTATCTCCCTCTCCTGATGGAAAAAAAACCCCAGAAATTATCTAGAGTTGTTAGCTTCAGATCTTCAGCAGACAATCTCTTGTAGTTTCTCTATTTCATTGCACTGAAGTTCTCTACAAGAAAAAGCAGCTGCCTAGCACCTAAGCCACAGAAATGTGGGTTAGTAATGAAAAAAAAATTACCTGATTACCCACATTACAGCATCTTTTTCACAGTGAGACTGATTCTGAGTGCTTGGAGGGTAAGAGCAGAAAACAAAATAAATTAAAGCTGTCAAATGAAGAAATCAGGCTGGGAGTACAGAGGCAGAGTGCTAATAATGCAGGTGAAAGCCATGAAACCCATCAGCTCTCCTCCACACAACCTGCCAAAACTCTCTGTGGCCAGTTGCCCTCCAGGAAATGATCCTTCAGTCACTGTTCTGTCTGCTCACAGAGAAGTGTGCTTCTTTCTGTTTTGATTAAATTTAAATCTTTCATTACCAGTGCTAGGCCACTGCTGCACTGCACTGAACTATGAATGGCAGTCAACGCTGAGTCCTCCACAGCTCCAGCTGGAAATGCCAAAGGGTTATATGTTTAATAGATATCTAAACTCCATTTTTCATTCACTCACCTCTGCTTTGCAGCTCAGCTGTAAGTTGCCTTTCCAAGCTCTCTCTGAGTTCCCTCTCTCTACAAAGTTCCATCTTTAACTCTTTCTTTTCTTGCTGTATCTGCTTTTCCTGGACTCTGGCATTGTCCACAGCCACTTTTAGTAGGCCCTAAAACACAGGCAAATGTACGATATGAACACAGCATCTCGTTTCAGCAGTGACATTAATCCACTTATTTCTCTCACACCCTCTCGGAAAACAGAAAATGAAAAGGAGGAACCTAGAGACTGGGACTTGACTGGGCCTTTGAAGTAGCTAGATGTTATATAGGAGCAATTTTGTGGCAGGGAATTGCTCAGTGCAACTTCCGCTTATTGCCTCTGCTGCTGTGGTTGATTACAAGCAGAGTGCCATGGTGCTGCTGACCTCAGCCAACAGCAGAGAGAAGCAAAGGAGCAGTCATGAGACTGGTGCATTTTAATGTGACCATGACTGCCAACTACTAAGTCAAACAGACAAGGGATTAAACCCTTTCAACATCAATAATGCTAGATAGGGGAAACCTAAGCATTACATTAAAGAAATGACAATTGCAGATACAAAATAAGTTTCTGAAACATTTTAAAGAGACTGAGAAAGGAACACATTTTATCTAGCATGACATAGCCTGGCCCTATGGAGAATAATTTACCTGGATGTTTGTTAACAGTGTTTCTACCGATGAAAGGCCATCAGCAAAAAGAAATGGTGCCGGAAATCCTGGAGGCAAGGCCTGTCCGGCCAGTTGGACTTTATCTAAGGTTGGTTTCATTATTGGAATGGCAATTTGGACCTCTTCTGTAAAGACAGTTTAAAAAGCATCATCAGAAAGCGTTGGAGATACAGATCAATGTGATTTCTAGAGACTAGCACTGTGTTTACCTGCAAGTCAAAATACAAGTGCATCAACACACCTGACATCATGGCTTCAGTCTTCAGGCAGCTGTGGCTGCCACTGAGGGAAGTTTGCAAATAGCAGAGCATAATAATAAATGCCCTGAAGACACTAACACAGCAGTAACAGACCCTTACAGCTCAAATCCCACAGAATTATACCAGAGGATTACAACAGCATTATGCAGTTCATTAAACCTGAATGAACTCTCTTCATTCTATCATGTTTGCCACTCTCTGATGTGCATTTTTTTGTGGCTATAACCTTGACAAAACTCTAATCAAGATGTGTATCTCATCTCTCTATTCCTCTAACGTTACCCTGCCCGCACTCAGCAGTAAATGATCACCACTAAGTCATTCCCTCCTGCTTAGCTAGCACCAACTCCATGTTGTCAGTGAAGTGTCAGCGCAAGTCCCCTTAACAAGTACCTTGCTTCTGTCAGCCTTTCTAGTCCCAGGCAGCAGCCCAAGCTGCCTTGCTGAGTGATCTCTGCCCGAGGTTTAGAGAGCGCAGGGTGGGTGGCGGGGGTCAGAGGAGTGGCCGTGCAGGAGACGCGCCCCAGCTCCAGCCTCTCCGCTGTGATTTACTGCACAGGAGGAGATTGATGCAGCTCTTACAAATTGTAAGAGCGGGCCCTGGTCGCTTCCCCTTCATTCCTCGTTTCAAATAGATCATCTTGGTACAGATCAAGCTGTGCACAGGCAGTAGGAACGAGCAGCCAGAAACAAATAACATTAGTAGTTGTTTTTCAAACCATTTGGTGATGAATCAGCACTGTCACCAATGAATTCACATTTTTAACAGGGTAATGTAAACATATTTTAGGCTAGTAAATATATCTCCTCCTCTTAGATCCCCTTGAGTACTTCTTTCCTGCATATTCATTTTAAACATCGAGTTAATTGCTGGGGAAAAAAAAAAAAAAAAAAAAAAAAAATTAAAACCTAGCAGCCTTCAAAGCCAAACTCTGCATGATTCTCTGAAATATTTTTTTAATATTTCTGTGTAATATTCCTGGGAAATTCAGCCTCTATATAATCTTCCTGCTCTTGCAGAAATCATGATTAATATCATCTCAGCAATAGCTTTCATTAAAGCCTGCAATTAACGTATTGACCATAGGCTCACCACGCATGTGCTTTCAAGGGGCAACTGCACAGCCAGTCCTGATAGCTTCATTTGTCAAGTGTCCTGGTCACGTTAAAGCCAAGAGTTACAATGAGTCCATACCATATTCAAAAGGCCTCCATCTCCCACCTCTGTTATTTAGCAAAAAAGCCAACTCAGAAAGAACCTGACAACCATGAATTAAATCACAGCAGTGCTACTATCCAGTTTAACAAACTCCAGCAGCATCTACCGAGCTCTTTTTGCTGTGTTTTTAAAACACACCTACTGACAGCAAAGCACGAGAGCAGTTCTCAAGTAGTCTTTGAAAGCTCTGTTTAGGAAGTATTTGGTCTGCACTGTGGGAGTTCATTAAATGGAACATCTCCATAATGATTCCTCAGGACTGATAACAACAAAGGCAGGAACCTCCACACATCTCTGTAGCTATCACTTTAGAGCTGTGTTCATGTAATTTAAAAACTGATGAATTAAAAAACCCCACACAACTCTGGTGGCATGCTCTGAGCTCAGAGTTCCTGCTGATTCAGACACACCATTTCTCATACTCAAATCTCTTCTCTCACAGGCAGAGTTTTAAAAATAAACTGATCAGTTGTTGCACAGAAATAACACCTAAGCTGTGGAGTCACAAAAAAAAATCTAAACAGAAGTGGCATTTGAAGAAGAAAGTAATACATGAAGTGTGCATAACAAAACTATAGCTGCTTTAAAGTCTCTAGAAATCCCTCCTATTTGGAGATGAAAGTAATAACATTAAATTGGCTGAAAGGAAAATTACTATTGACTGTGAAGACAGGCTGCATGGTCTGTGGTTTGTAATGTTACTGTACAGCAGATTGAAGTTTCAAAATAGTATTACTCTTCTTTAAAGAGATAGACATGGCTAAATTAGGTCCTGCTTGCTGCAGTGAGGATCAAATGCAAAAAGAATCATATTTCATCAGACCTAGTCAACACCGGGAAAATAAATAGAAATATAAGAGGTATGCAGGCAATGATTCATTTTGATAATCTGGCCCAAGAGAGACACATAGAGACAGCACACAGATCTAAGCTTCTACCGAAAGACAAATAGGACACAGAGGGTGGGAATTGGGATGACAGTGTAGCAGAGGTCACATCGATTTTCAGCAGCAGTTTTCACACAGATGAGATAACCCTGGACTCTATTTGGCCCATTGTTCATATCCTACCTGTCCCAGAAGCAATAAATTTCTAAGTCCCAGAAAAAGGGCAGTAAAGAAGAAGGATTCTACTTATGACTTCTTATGATTAAGTTTTTGTGCTAACCAAACATGCTTTGCAGACCAAGGTCACATTGCATGTTAAAGTCTGTAATAGCTGAAAACTCGAAGCAGCATATTATGTTTTAGCCTATATGGGTGGAAACTGTCAAACCATTCATCATTTTTTTTTCTCTGATTGAAATCACACTCTGCAAAGATGAATGATAAATGCATTAGAAATCTATTTCAATCTTGTAATAGGTCTTCACATCTGAATGGTGTCTACGTCTTGCCCGTATTCTGAGTAAGTGCACAGTTAGGCAGGAATTTATTAGCTAGACTTGAGAAATCATAATTGGTAAAGCAATTAAAAGCGGCGTGTGTTGGAAACATTTGCTGTGGACTCTATCAAATGCATCTCTTTAATAGAAAAAAAAAGTTGATTTAAGCATTTTCATTTTAAAGAACACTAAAAATATAAATGCTAAAATCTGCACTCGCACGTGCAGTACAACAGAATAAGCAAGAAATAAAGCCAGGACAACTTCAATCTAACCAAGGACACAAACAACCTTTCTCTTTATTGAAGCGAGTGGGAACTACTTTTATCAAGCTTGTTTGCCACGCTCCACGATGGCATTCAGCAATCCATTTGGAGTGCAGGCTTTATTTTAATTTCTAGCTGGCATCCAGGTGAATGGATGAAAAAAAGAATTATTTTGCAGGGAGAACAACTACACAGCAAATACCAACAGTGAGTGGGATATTAGCCTGGGAAAGCACAAGGAAGCCTGCTAGAAAGTGTTGCTTGTTCTTAATTCAATATACTGAGGTGTTTCATTCTCTATCTTCTGCCTAAGTTGCAGAAATAGGGATTGGAAAATGAAGCATCAAAGTAGGGACTAAGTGCGGCACTGGGAACACCAGACCCATGAACTGCTCCCTGTGTGACAGTGCCTGGCCCACACCAACAGGCACCTTTATTTGCCAGCTGGTTTATATTCTTTCAGAAGGCATCACTGCATATCTGATGCAACTGCATGTCACATCCCTCTCCAAACATGGTGGAAATATTAAAGCTGCAGGTTACATCTTGCCTAAGACTAGTTAGACCACCAGGTTATTTCTTCAGATATGAAGCTCCAGTAGCTCAAAGAATATAACTTGTGAACAAAATTAATATCTGGTGTATGGAGAAGAGAGTAACCATTTATCCTTACTAATCTGTTACTAACCAAGACAATCTGATCTCAGAGAGCCTTAATGCTGCCAGCATTAAGATGATGGTTTTGGACACAGATGGCAGCTGGGTCATTCCTTTTCCTTGCCTGTGACATACTATTTAGCAACCTAAGGCTTAAAATGGGGATGGGGATTACATTTAATGGTCTGTAGCTACAAAAGAACAGCCTAGATACTCTGATAGACTTTTTTACTTTTAATAAAACAGAGGATCTGCAACATCAGCTGAGTTGGCCATGCTACTCACCTCTGAAAACAAGACATGTTTTACTTGCCCCAAGCGCTTACGGACTCTCCTGAACCAACATACCTGTACACTGGTAGGCGTTCCCCTTGCTTCCAGCCATACACTGACTTCACAAAAGCAGTGACAGGCAGCCCTGTCCAAGCATGGACTGAATCAGGGCCCAAATTCTGCATTTCCAGTGCAAAATGTGGTTTTCCAAAAGAAGTGAGACTCCTCATTTTAATTTCAAACCTTGACAACTGCCGTCTTGTTTAACTGGGAACTAGTGGAATTGTTTCCTTTCACAGTCAGTATGAAACCCTGTAATCTGCAGCATTGCTTAGTTCAAATACATGTACCCTCAAGTCTGTCAGGGCAGCATTGTTTGTCTTCAGGGTCTTACCAACTGAAAAATCCTGCATACACCTCTGCCTGCCTTTTCCTCCCTCACTGCTGCTCTGCCAGGAGCTAAGCACTTCTGCTCATCAGTGAGAAAGAGAAGACACCTCTTCCTAACCTGGCTCCAATCAGACAGAAATTTACTGCTTTAACCTTGTGATTCAGGGGCCAAATTTAAAGTCACTGCTGTTTTTCTTAATTACAGTCCCTGAATGAGCAGGGTCAATGAACGCAGTCGGGGTGCAGCTGATTAATCCAGTGCACTAGCTTTAAATCAGACTTTATTTCATTTTCAACTTACTGACACAATTTGGTAGCACAAAGGCATTTCTCACTGCTGAGCTTTGCCAGAAAGACATTGCCCTTTAAAAATAGTACCCAGTCATTAGATCTGCGTTTCCAGGTGGCCTTAAAAGCTTTTGGAAGCTATCACAAGACAGCAACATCAACTATCTTCTGCCCATGGTATCTGTGTCCCAGCTGGCTCTCCTCCATGCACTCTGAACTCAGCTGAAGTGTGTTTAATAATCTTGTCCTTGTTTTAAACACAGTAGCCCCTGCCTGTTGTCTTGGGAAAACCGGAATATGTGGACTAGTGGAAAAAAAGCCCAGTGTGCCAGCAGTGCATCCAGCCCCTTCTGGGCATCTATTCTCTGGAATGATGGGGGGTGTTCTCCTGAGGGACCTTGTAAGGCAGCCACTTGGGGTTTGAATAGGAGAAGGAGGCAAAACTCAGAGAAATAGCATTTTCCTAAGAAAAGGCTGAAATTACAGTTTACAAATTGCCTTTATCTGTGCGCTCTTTATCAAGAGGTGCATAATTATACAGCTTTGACATTTTCATCAATGTACTCTCATTAATAACACAGAAAATTATACCTATTTATAACTTAGTATTTACACTATACACTGATGTTCACACGGCACTCATGGTAAAAACACCTGAAAATATTTTATTAATTTAAACCTTGGGGAAAAAAAAAAGACTCAAGTTAGATGAGCTGCTGGGTTTGCAGGATGAAAATAAGAACCATCAGAGCAGAGGTGTTTCACTGCAAAGGCCTCCAGTCTGAAGTTCAGTATGTACAGATTAAGGAAAGCAAATACAGCTACTGTCACCTGATTAAATTCTGGTCACTGAGGAGAGCCTAAGTACAATAAAGGCTACCAATAACTACAGGCAAAGCCCTCATAAAGCCTCTATTTTCTGTGCACAGCCATTATTTACAAGGTCTAGTCTCTGTGATACTATTGTTAGACCTGCTTTCTGCTGTGAGCTGCTCCTCAGGCAGGTTGTGCTAATCTGGATTCCAAACCATCAGAAGTTGTTCTGTGCTTTAAACTGCTCCTTAATCTCAGTGGCAGCTTAAGTTCTATCGATCTGCATTCTCCGTGTGGCAATTTAAGTAACTAGTCCCTTCCACCTAGTAAGAGTAGCTTGTCATCTGCACACTGACCAGAAGCAGTACTTCTACTGACAGCAAAGTGAAAATGCAAACCACATAAGAACAGGTGAGTAATAAAATTACTGTGCTGTGGAAGACAGGAAGAAAACGAAACTAAACAAACTCCATGGCCATTATCAAGAGGTTTTTAATTCTTTCTCAGCTAATTCTCCTCCTACTATTCACAAAGGTGGGGTTTTGTGATAATTTTGGAGCCTCACTGTGGCCTGACTATTCTTCTACTGAGATTTTTAAACTGTCAGATGAGGATGGGTAGGAAGAACTTGCCAAGGAAAGAAAAAAAAAAAAAATTCTTCGATTTTCTTGGCGGATTCAGCTTTTCCCTATTAATGTTGAGATTATTTCTTCAACTATTTTGTTGCAAATATTTATGACTCCATATGGAACAACAGATGTTGAAGGGAAGGGACAGCAGAAAAGACTTCATTTTCAGCAATTACCCTGCTACTTGTTGTCATACTGTAGGTGTTCTTAGTGCATCTATTTTACATACCACCCTGTCCTTTCACACACTGCAAAAATGTCAGCTTGGATAATTAATGTAATAACTTCAGTCCAAATCATTTCCACAATGTTCATTTAGAAAAAAAAAAAAAAATAGGACAACAGGAGGAAGAAATCAGGAAGGAAGCGGGGAGGCAGGAATGGCTTTCCAATCTGATCAGGATTCAATTTCTTGCAAGGCTGCATTAGATCCTTGCTACAAAATCTTTCCCTTTTTTTTTCTTTGAGGCAGATTCTGGTGACTGCCACCAAGAAGAGAAATCATACAAGAAGCAGAAGACCTAAACTACCCAAAGCAGCAGCACAATGAACACTAAAATTACAGCATGAGAAAAGTGAAGAAACACAGGCTGGGTGTGAGGAGGTTACACAGGAACAGGTTGATGGTGTGCAAGCTGAAGAAACGTCTGTTAACAGAACTGTCAGCCCACCAGCACCGGCAGCCAGGGCTGGTGGAGAGCAGCAGTGCCCTGCATGCAGACATGAGGTCCACATGCAGGCAGGATTGCCCCTGCTCTGCCCTGTCTCCAGCACATGCCAGCCAGCTCCTGCCCACACACCCCTGGGACCAGTGAGCATCACCTTCAGATCCACACACACTTCGGGCATGCCTGGGGACCCAGCCGGGAGGGCGAGGGAGAAGGGGAACAACTTAATCCCACTGCCACGCTAACTGCTGCTACTTGCTTCTGGGCAGGAGGAGCTTCCAGTTGCCCATTCCTTGCAGAATAGGCAGGATGAGCTGGCAGCTGCCTGCAACAGCCATGGCCCCAGCTCTGCCCAAAGGGTGAGGTGTGCTGTTGTGGGCAAGCTTGGCTGAAGCCCATGTATGTCTGTGCTTAAGAACTGCCAGGCGAAGCTGTGTACCCCCAAAAGGCCCTCTGTGCCTCCACTCTGGGGCAAACCTCTTTCATGTCCTACTCACTGTAATAAAAATATACAACATGCTTTTACATAATTTTCATCATCTACTCCCTTTATTGCAGCACTTGGTAATATAACCAATAATTTGAACCAGATCTCATTAGAAAGATTCCAATTTTTCCTATTCACAAACCCCACAGAACTATATAAATGCTTCCAGGTAGCTGTGACTAGTGGGACCAGCTTTCCACCAGAATGGCACACATGCCTGCATCCCCATTTTGCACCCGAAAAGCTCCATCTGCCTGATAAACCTGTTCAAGGGCCACCAGGAAAGGCTTTTCTCCACTTGTCTTCCTAGTCCAGGGAACTATCCAAATGGCAGCCGTGCATGTGCTGGGTGAAAAAATCTGTGCTCCTAATCTCAGGCAAAACCAGGCTGGAATCACAACACTCATTGCCCTTTGGGTGCCAGGCAGGAAGCATAAACCCTCTCTGCCATAAGCAAATACAAAGACATAGAGAACTGAGCAGCAAGGAATGATGTTATGGAATGACATCAAATCTTAGTGATCACCAGAACTGACTGGTAGCCAGGGAGCCAGCTGGAGGACTCTGGCTGTTATCAGAATAAGGCAAAGGAACTCTTAAACTTGCAAGTTAGTGAGTATATATATTTCTGTGAGGTGTTTGTCTTCTGTAGGATTACAGAGTTAATACTGTATAAAGCTCATAGTTAACATGATATGATGGCTACTAACGCAGTAATTATGGCACACAAGGCACTTTGGCTCTTAATAGATTTTCAAATAGTACTGAACCAAGATCAATACTGTTACTGCTGAGTTCAATTTCTTGAAGTATGTGTATAACCAACAGTTAAGCCCTCCAAACATTTGAAGCAGGCAGAGCACTATTTCCTAGATATTCCTGGATAATTACACCTGCTTTATTAAGGTTTATTTTACAGCTGTGTAAAATAGGTTATAAAGGACAATTCTGCTATTATGTCCTCCCCTGGTTAGGCTTAATAAATATTACATTCCACACCATCCATTAAAGCCAAGCAGTGGAGAAAATAGGAGTGGTAGTAATCTCCTCCACATATGTAAAATACCTTTAATAAAATAAGGGTGTATAAGAGTCAGGAACAAATTACTGAGGTCTGCTTTAATAAAACAGTACCCTTAAAGAAGTATTACTCTCGAGGTACTGCCATTCCCACTGGTGATGCAGTGTACCCTTTCAAAGCAGTATAGCTTGTTAAAATGGCAAGATATCTTTCTGCAATAGAGTGTTTGTGTCCAGGCAGATACAAGGTTTGTATAGAATGCATCCAGGGAGCCATAAAGCTGGTGGGAAACATATTTCTCCCTGGTATTTTAGTACTTTGAAAAATTCAATCACTGGGAAAAAATGTTTTGCTGTAAACATCTGAAGAGCCTTATAAAAGCAATGGCTTCCCACAGCACCTGCTTAAATAATTTTAAGAGGGACTATGTCTTTGCTCATCTTCTAAAACTTGTAGGGAGCTTCTGCTATTAATTTCCCTGGTGCTGTCAAGCCAGGGCACTTTTAATCAGAAATAATTATGAGTGCAATTGGGGGATGTTCACCAGCAGGATTTTTGCACCGCAGAAATAAAACAACTTTCCAAACTGATTGCTAGGAGAAATGTGATTACTATAACAGGAAAACAGACCTGGAATGACGATCGCCTTACAGGTTTCCTTGTGAATGAATGATGAATTCTTCAGATGTCAGTGAAGAAGTACTCTGCTCATACATCCTAGTGTTTGAACTCTCTTCAGTTGCACATTGATTTTATAGGCCCTGATTATCAAGCTGCATGAGGAATTCATCCCTTTTCAATTTACCTTCCAGCCACAGCAACACTGTGCTGTAGCTGTTAACCAGCAGGATTCCTGGCAAAGCCCTCTTACGGACTTCCACAGGAAATGCCAACCTTGCCCCAGCTCCTCAGGCCTCCCAGTCTGCCCACTGCATGGCCTTCGGTCCCACAGCCCAGGGAGCTGCAGCACAGCCCTGCCTGCCAGCCCAGCTCCTGCCGCAGGGCCCCAGAGGTGCCCCCAGCCTAAGGCCAGCCAGCCCCTGGTGTGCAGCTCTGTTCTAAACTGCTGTTGTTTAGATAGTGCTGTATCTCCTGTGGATACTGAAGCTTACCCAAGTAAAGCCACATGCAACCAAGCCTCTCTTGGGCTAAACAACAGCCAGAATTTGGCTTATCTCAGTCCTCCTCCCCTCCTCAACTAAGAAGGCAAGTAATAGGCCCTCTGATAGAAATGTTGGCCTGGTGTATCGATATTACATCTTAGTGACAGAATGATTAGAGTCACATATATCAGCACTACAGCAGCTCTCGGTGTGGAGAGCCTCATGTCCATAGCAACGCAGCACCACTCTTCACCACCAAATAATTACATGATGCTCTGGGGAAAGACAAGTTTTCCTAGCACACAGCCAATCTGTCAAAGGGGAAAACTCTCTCTGACCCAAATGGCAGCTGCGATCAGACTATAAATGTAAGCTAACCACCAAGTAGTCCACATCCACTACTTTGCAACCTAATAACTGTTAAGTCTACTGCTGTCATTTATCCTAAGCTTTTTAAAAAGAACAAATACTGGGGGAAAGAAAAAAAGAGGAAAACTTTCTGCACAGCTATCTGACACCAACCTGCTCTACTCTGCCTTCCGATGGGCTGAGCACTGTCCTTGGATGTTGCGCTGCCATGTGCTCCAGGGCTCTCACCAGGCAGGCACAGCATCTCCGCAGGGCCCACCTCACTAGCAGTGACTCCCATTATGTGTCTGAGACTAAACATGACTTGTAAAAATAAAGAGCTAGATTAAATATTTAAGCACAAGAGGCTAGCTTCAAGCTCCTCTTAACAGTTTACTAGCACAGTGCAGGAGTACAGTTGCCAGCAACTGGTTCTCCTCTACTCTCCTCTCTGCCCAAGACCTCAAGCACCTGTACCAGCAACCTGAAACAGAGACGTGGCATGTAGCAAAGACTGGCAGTAAATCCCTGCTGCTTAGGATAACTTCATTAATAGCAGCCTAATACCTGCTGAAGGTGAAGCACAAAAGCTGGAGAACTGAGGAATGAAGAGGTTTTATTCCTCTGTGTGTTCTTGTGCTGGTTTAAGGCNTCTAGGAATATCTTAAGAAACTTCATACACCTCTTGTCTCTAAATCACTATAGTTTACAGCAGACTTTGAGACAAACAAAAAATGCCACTGGCATCATCATTACTAAATAAAATCTACTAAACAGATTTTTGGATAAATCTCTTGGACTTAAATGCTTCTCAGCTAAAAACAAAATACAAACTAGAACAAATGCCACAGTAATTCAGTACTGCAGATCTCTCATGCATTCACAGATTGCAAACCAGCCTTGAATGCGGTTGGAGGAGCTTCATGGACCTGCCACTTTTTAGATTTGGCAGCTGACACTTGGAGAGACAGTGGAGTGCCATAGCAAGCTCTGCAGCTGGCTCCAAGGAAGAAGAGAGAGCGAGCGAGCGCACAGAACCATCTTAAGCACCCTCCTGCTGCAAATGGGGAAGTTGAAAAACACCAACTGTGACCCAAGCCAAAACCGCCGTGCCCATATTCAGTACAAAGTGAAGTATGGAACACTTGTCTGCACATTTTCCTCCAAGTGGCAGCAGTAAGGTTCTGCATTCCGTTAGTGCATCTGTCCCTGTACTGTGATTCCCACCAAGTCAGCCAGGAGCATGAGCTGATGAGTGCTGGTAAGTCATGTTAAAAACTAAGCACAAAATCCTTTAAAAACATTTAGGTTTTGATTACTGCTACTGTGACTTAGAGCATTTAGCAAACAGAGCATTTTCCTTTTAAAAGTGGCTTACCCTCTTTACAGGGCACTTTATATTTTCACTTTGGTTTATTCTACCTCCTTGCTTTGGAACTGTGCATGACTGGAGAGAGGAGCTGACATGCCCATTCACAACAGTGCAGAAAATGAAGCTTAATGAATCCCAACTGCAATGTACTTCATGTGTTGAAATCAATGTACATTGCCTGCTACAGTATCTCCCTGTGAAATTGAGGCATTTGCTCAGAAATGTCTATCTCAACAGGGTCTTTTCTTTTTTTGTAATGCTTAACTGCCTTTTGTCTGCTCTTGTCTCCCTCCAGTGTTGCTCAGATGGCAATCTTTTATTCCTTGTGCAAACTCATTTGGAAACTGCTGGATGGGCTACAGCTGCGCACTGCTCTGTAAGGTCTAATACATGTCAAGCAGTGCTGAATAAACACCACAACACAATGTTTTAATTGATTATTAAAAAGGCAGGATTCTAGATTGAAAGTAGTATTTAAAACTAGCTTTAATCAGTTCATTTTGTAAAATCCTGAAAGGTATTGAAGCTGTACACACTGCCATGGAAGCTCTGAAGTTTGCACAAAGGTTACCGCAGCCCAGGGTGACAAACCTATTTCTGGGTGCCTTATGTAAATATGTATGTTTGTGGATGATGAAAAACAAGCAGTGGATCAAATTGTTTATGAAGCATGAACCTTACTTGGAAAGGTATTTTCCCTCATATCCTCTAGGGAACTAAGCAGAAGACACGTTTTTCAAGAGTCATTCTCTGCTCAGGTGATGCAGAATCTTCGGAGCTCAGTCATTTTCAAACAGTAAACTATGTTCTTGTGATGTGTAAAGTCTCAATTTATACTCGCTAGCAGTAAATACTGACTTAAAGCAGTCTGCATCACTTCTGACAAAGATATCTAAGTTGGAGATGCAGTCTAGAACCACAAAAAGTCTCTTTATATGAATTGTGTAAACCAACAACTATTATACCATGCAGCTAAAAGATTTTTTTCCAAGTTAGAATGGTCAGAAACAGTAATAACACTACTGCATAAAATTAACCAACTGGTACTCAAAAATAAGATTGGATCCAATAAAGTTGCCTTTGACCCTCCACAGGACACTACATGACAAATCACAGATTTTTGGAAGGACTGTTTCAAAGTCTGGATAACGATTAATCTGAAATGAAGTTCATAGTGTAGATTCCTATTTATCCTATTGACTGCAGTTCTCTGTGGCAGCCTTGGTGTCTAGGTGAAAAAATGCACTGTGAAGCAGCTACATTTGTTCTTCTTCCTTCAAACAAAACCTGCCAACACTATTCTGAAATTTCGGTTGTAACATTGGCACTATTAAGTGGCAGCATGAAGAACCTTCATTAGCTCCAAGTATGTAGATTATCAATCAACTGAGAAGTAAGGATGGAGCAGATGAAAAGAGCAAACTGCTACAATTACAGATGATGCTTTGTGCATGACTGTGTCTCAAGAATTGTTACAGGATGCTGTGAAAATAAAATTCTCATTTGTATCCACAGTCCAGAATAATACAGTCCCTCACAATGATGTAGTTTGGAGCAGAAATGTCGTTTGTTATGTTTCACATCGTTGCTGTTCTATCCACTGGATCTAGATTTTGTTTTATTTTTAAAAAGGATGAATTCTCTTTAGAGAACTGACAGCTTATATGAATATAGGAGTTTTGCCTGCACTTCACGGGGAAAAACCCATGGCATAACACTCAAGCTCCAAATTCCTCAGAATGCCTACTGAGAATAAATTCTGTTTATTTGTATTTCATTTCCCTTGAACAACTGCCTTTCCCGTGGGTATTTATTAAAAGCATAAAAAGAATGAGCCAAATTCACGTCTCAATAACATCCATTCAGCATTGCTGAAGCTTGTAAGATTGCACTAGGCTAGCCAAGGGGAAAAATTTGCCCACTGGTTAGTAAATATATGTACTTTTTTTTCTGCTTCAAAAGATGTATTGCTTAATCTTTAAGTTCTGTGCCTGCTCCTGCTTATCAAAGACAAAAAAAAGCATCTGTGTTGTTATAAATTCATGCCCTCACTCAGAGGAGACAGGATGTGTATGTTCTACCTGCTCATTCACTTGTGGGTTACCTGGGGCAGTCCAGCTTCATTTCCCATTGGACCTCCTGAAGACTTGAGTGAAGTTTCCACCAGCTCCACTACACAAAGAACTGGTTAGACTTTCCTCTGTACTGTTTGCCTGAAGATTCCCATAAATAATCGTATTTGACCTACATTCCAAAATCCAGAGACTGGGCAAGTGTTAGTAGCAGAATGACTTACAGTGTATTTGGCCATTGGGAAGGTTCATTCTCAATGCAAGGCCGGACAAGCATTTTCATACTGCAAACTGTGCACGACAGACACATCCACTTTCAAAGTGCCCAAACCAGCAAAATCCACAAACCATGCAATGAAACAGAAATTGCCAGTCAGGTTATGACCACCACTGAGATGGTTCACATTGTAGCCACCAACTTAACTCCACACCACGCTCTTCCCACCTCCTGCAGTGAGTTTCCACCAGGCCAGGCTGGGTTACCCCGAGCCACTCTTCACCTGCCCATGCAGATGTCTTAGAACTGTCTTCATACAAAATGAAAACTCCAAATCTCACTACACTTCTCCCACTGCAGCTGACCATCACTGCAGATTTTGTATAGTTTGACTGTGTCTTTTTGCACAGAGCTTGCAGGAAAAGCTATCCAGTACCAGCACTGTAGCAAGCAAGTGCAGCTCCTAAATGGAGTACGTGGCCAAGAGCAGGGGTTAGTGTTTCTTTCCCCAACAAATTACAGTTTATAGCTTGTTAGTAGAAAAATGATGTCTTTAAGATCTAAAGCACTGTTTTCAGAAATATCATGGATTGTCTTTATTGCCAGCATAACAAAACCCCCAAAATGTAATAGCAAGTAATGTGACCATTGCCCTTGGCAGCACCATTAAACTGGGCAGTGAACTACTTCAAATAGTTGTGAGTGTTGGACATTAGTTCTGCCTTAAGTAGGTTGGTTTTAACAGTCAAATGTGCACTGCAGTCTATCTGAACATTAAAAGCACCTTTCAAACTTAATTTTACAGAAATGTTAACGACCAGAACAAACTATTGAAGGCAAAAAAAGTAATTATTTCAACAGATGAAAGGAAACAGTAAATTAACACTGTTGTTTTAAAAGGGGGCTCAGTAACTCACCTGCTTTAAGGAAATATCATTAACTGAAGGACTATGGATATTTCACTTTATATGTTTATAGTTTGGGGTTTCTCTTCTGGCCTTTAAAGATGAAGAGAGCTGTAAATCTTTAATTGAAATACAAGTTACAGAAATGCTTTATCACAATCACAGCAACAGAACTGGTTGCTAAACATCTACGTTATGGGTTATGTACACATATGTATGTGCAGTGAGAGAAAGGGGAAGAAAAAGAACACAACTAAACAAAACATCAACCTATAAGTCCAAGAGGCCTCTAAAGTCTAAAAGGAAGGATTGAGACAGAACTAGAATGACTCAGAAGTGTTCCTAATATACCACCAGTGCTGTGTCCATAAAAAAAAATTAGAGACAGCTAAACTAATCTCATCGTTACAGTCAAAATTATCTAGGGAGAAATTTGTCATAGCTTAGAAAATGTTAAGCTGCTTCCTATAGAACACAAACCATACCCATTTTTTGAACATGAGCTATTATTCAGTGCCATTCTGAAAACTGTTTAAAAACAGTCACTGGCTTGCAAGCAAGATTTCCTTACCATATGTGTTGCAGTATGGAAGCAGATTGTAGACATTTCCAACAGGAATTTCAGCTGTATGGTTTAAATATGTTTACAGCAAAATTTAGGTGATCATTGTTTTTGTTGTGTGGACGTGCACTTTTACACACACACACACACACAAAAAAAAAGGTCCTGATATAAATGTGGGGTATGAAAATAATTCATCCTGCATAATCAGCATAGCTACATATGCTTTTCATTCTGAACTCACTCATTGGCTGACTCCAGTTGATGAAATGGTAATTATTGCTGGGACTTACACATGTCCACTTTGAAAACACAGTCCCAGGTAAGGGTTATTCAGCAAAGCTGATGACAATGGCTTTAATCTTGCATTTTAATCAACAGTTTTTCATGAAGGATACTTCAGTGGATAAAGATATGAGACTGTTTTGCACACCTATCAGTTGGCAAGCATTTATGCGTGTTTGTAGATTCTTAACGCTACGCTCACACTCCCCTGTATTTCCTATAAGATATATATGACCTAGGAGGTAAGGAAAGAACTGCACTCAGAATTTAGGAATACTGAAGGAAATTGAGAATCAGAAGGTCAGGAGAAGCTGATGATGTAGTCTCAGAAAACACTGGCTTTGACAGCAAAGCCCATTTAAGCAGTTCCCACGCCCTACAGCACAGCTCATCAGTCTCTTCTGTGAAAATCTTTTGGATGCCTATTTTTAAACCGCATCATATGAATGGAGTCTTCTCACTAACACCTCTGGATGCTATAGCATTCGTATTTTGGGAAGACATTTCCTTGCTTAAGGTATTTTGATGTAGAACCAGAATCTGGTTCTTTCTTCCACATTCCTTAAATCACAGCAGTGAATGTAATTTCACATTGAAATTGGAGTGGGCCTTGTGTAAGGTCCTTTTTTTGTTTTGCTAGCTGAACCAAATACACCTTCTCCAACTTAACAAAGACACTGAGGAAAGCACACATAGATTGCTGCCTTTGATGGACAGAGGACAGGTAGGTGACATCTCAAGACTTCAGCCTGGTGACAGCTGGAGAAAGCCTGGTGCACACTGGCAGACTGGACACTGGGGTTGGAAGCAACTGTACTGACATGGCCAAGATAGAAATTTCCTAAGAGAGATAAGCAATCTTGATCCATGTCACTGTATCAAGGCTACATCTGGAGAGCAGAACATCATTTGGGAGATGACCACACTCACAAAATGGTAGCGGTTGGAAGGAAGGTTGCCTTGTCCAATACCCTGCTCCAGCAGTGCCCTGACACATGAATGCGCAGGTCCACCTGAAAAAAATCTCACTAAGGGGCAGCAAAGGTAAAGCAAACTTTGAAGAGAGGAGATTTAAAAACTGGTTAGAAAGAAGTAAGGAAAAGGGTGGGCAGTTAAGCAGATTACTGGCATGAAAGAAGTCTACTACACAAATTAACTCTTTCTTTAGCTGTCTCTGTTTATTTGAGGGTATTAAGGGGACAACTGAAGGAATAAGAAATAGATGAAGACATTACCCCCAGGTAGAATTACATGGTGGGAACCCTTTAACTCTTGTATTGGACCCAGTCAGAAACTGCCAGATACACTAGGGCAGGCTGCCACCTCTGTATCAATCACCCACGTGTCAGATCAATCATTATTTGGTATTGAGCTGTGATAAATACCACAACATTTGAGCCTTCAAACAGTACCTCCTACTTCTTCAAATACATGATGACAGTACTGTTGCTATAAAGACACCTGCGTCAAACATTAGGGTGAGGATTATCTGTGAGCCAGCAGTCTGAAAACCAGTTTTAGCTGCACACAGCACAGCATACACTTATCTAACAATAAATGTGAAATTCAGTCTTCCACAAAAGAAGCAGTGTCATGAGAAAACTCAGGCTCTAAGTTTTGTAAACGCTGCGTTTCCAATATTAGAGTGTCAATCTTCATTCACTCTCTGACAAGGCTGTCAATCAAGCAGCAATCTAGTTTTGTAAGCCTTTAACCAAAGATCAAAGCAGTGATACTGCTGAGTTCACATTACCTTCCCACGGATAGCCACTCCAACACTCGCCGAGCACTGCAGCGATATTAACTTTGCACCCTTCCTTCCAAGCAAATAAACCAGCATGAGGTTTGACAGCCCTCCTGGCTTCCACCCTCAGCTCTCACCTGAACCAAATCCCAGTCCTCATCCCCTCCACGCCTTGGTGGCTGCCACTGGAAGCTGAAGCTGAGGACTGCAACACGTGCGTTGAGGTAAGCTTTGGTCAATTATAGGAGCTGTGCTTGCTGTCTCCTTCGGGGAACGCGCCCAATGTCTTTTACTCAATAACAATAGCTGGGCAATAAAAAGATGAGTGAGCAAAACGTACTGTATCATCGTTTTGCTTTTGACTTCAGCCCAATGGCAAATGAAAGGCATCCAAAATCAATTTCAAGAAGCTAATAAATTCAGTATGTGAAAGCAGTGAAAATATAACTTTTGCAGCCTCATCATCAAGCTGATTTGTAAGCAAAGCCGGGCCCAATTCCTGCACACTATGTCACCCATATTTTCAGTTTCGTGCAGGTAATAGACTATTTCTACAGAGTTTATATTCTGAGGCTAAACATAGAGATATATATATCTTCTTTCCACAAACATATGTCCTGGTAATATCACAATAAAAATCCGAATGCAGTGTGCCCAGGAACTCTGTCGATCACTATCAGTTACGTCCTCCAGCACGAGTGAGAGAAAGGTGAAGGCTAATGCTGCATGCAAGGGCATGTTCGAAGCACAGCAACTGCTTGCCACAGCTCCACATAACTTTCAGAACAGACCTCTTTATGGCAGCACGGGGAGGGGGCTGCTGAGGCTTTTATTTGCTTGTTAACTGACTGAGAAGCTTGCCAGAGCACGGCTGTCTAAAGGTAAGATTCCAAAGGGAAATGAATTGACTGTAATTACAACATTATTTTAAGTACTCCTTAAGCAAAGCCAAATACCTTCACTGTATCTCAACAGGAAACAATACAGAGGCCTGCCACTTACTCCAACCAGTTACTTCCCTTTTGCATGTGAAGATTTAACCAGCAGTTTCTAGTATGACATAAGAAACCTGCATTCAGGGTCAAGCCCATCTAAATGATTCAGGGGCAGCCACTCTGAAGAGCTAACAGGGCTTTGTACAATACAAGATTTTGCAATGCAAACACAAAGAAACCATTTCAGAAAGAGAGGGATGGCAGGGATGTACCTTACCTGGCTTGTAAGGCCAGGACCAGCTTTTATGGGAGCAGTGGTGGTGCAGCACCCTTGGTTACAAACCAGACTTCCACATGTAGGGGCCGGACCAGGTGATCTTTCAAGGTCCCTTCCAGCCCCTGACATTCTATGATTCTATGATTCTCTGCAGCATGAGAAATCACCAACAAACATCAAGACAAGACATGTAAGCAAAGGGCTGCAGGGCAGCCCTGGGAACTGTGGGTCTGTAATGGAAAAAAACCAGAATTTCTGAGAGCAGCACTTTCTGTCCCTGATGCAGCCAATATAGACCATGACTTCTGGATTGACTTTGTTTCATTTGAAACAACTGCAGACAGAGATATTGCAGAAGGTCAGGTACATTTCTCTAAGTCATTAACAGGGCAAAAAAAAATTTGTGGGGTGGTACTTATTTAAAAAGAATAAATAAATTAAAAAAAAAACCCCACAACATCAAACAGGTCTCTGACCCTGGAGATTTCTGTGTCAATATAAGGATTTATCTGTTTCCTGTAGGAAAAAAAAAAAAAAAAAAGACATAAAGAGAAAATAAAGGCAGGCAAGCAGGCAAGCTGAGTGAAAAGTGGCTAGAGAGCATAAGTGAGGAATGATGGTGTATGTGGACTGGGAACATGTGTGAGTTTTAGAAAACAGCAGGTGGAGAAAACTGCGCAACAGAATTATATTTAAAGGGGAGAAGTTAGAACTAGGTGAGAACAGTAATAGAATCACACTTGGAGTGTAAAATATTGCTTTTGTCACTTAGTTCATACTGTGAACACGACCAGGTTTCTCCTTCCCCAAGCAGAAGCAACGGGAAATGCTGTTTGTCTTTAGTCTATTTCTTCACCAGAGCATCATCCTCCTCAGAGGGTGGCAGCTTTTGGTGACCCAGACTGTTGTTACAGGGCCTGGGACAACGATTTCCTCACATTGAAGAAAACATTATTTTTCCCTTGTCTTTGCTCCAAGGTTTTACTGACCAAATGAAAACAAGTGACAGTAAAACCCACCTCAAATCTGATTTGCATCAAGTTAAACTTTCTTTAGTACTTGCTGTATCTATTTCATCTGTTCACCTCTAATATTTATAAGCAAGAGGAGCTAAAATGTTTTTGGTCTGAAGCACTGCTCCTCCAGCTGAAGGCAGACTGCGCCACGCTTGCTCTCCACACTTTCAGCTTTCAGAAACACCTTAAGCAGAAGCAGAAAGCCAATGAGGTTACTGATAGTTCTGCAATACCAAAGAAGCACAAGAGTATCTTTCAGATCTCCTTTGCAGACAAAGCAGGTCACAAAGTGTGCTTGCACACCTATAAGTCCTCTTTAAAGCAACCTCTCTTCAGTGCACATGTAAGAGAGTCACCTGGACCTTCTACGGCTGCTTTCATGCTGTTCTGTGACTGACTGCAGTGCTTCACTCTAGCTGCAGAGCCCTCTGGGCCTGTGATTGTACACTGGCTGGTGGTCTGGGTTTCAGCAGAATGCAAATGCAAGCCAAACGCTAGCAGCACATATGTTTTAATGTGGAACAGAAGCTAAGCTGTGAACACAATACATCACCCTGCAGCAAGGAGCTGTGGTGGAAGCGAGTCCTGTCCACCTCAGCTGACCCATTTGTCACATTTCTGCAACCTCATGTGCCAGCACAAGGGGTACTGGATGAGCTGGGGTCATCCCTGTTCTCTGGGGTCTCCTACACACCACTATCTACCTCCCCATTGCACAGCAATGCATAGCTAAGATCGGCTGCCTGCTGCCTGCTAGATGCACAGAGAGCTACTGGTAACAGCGCAAAAGCCCTGCTCAGGTATGAGCACAGTTCAAGAGTACTACACTAACAGTACATGTTCACAAAACATATTCAAACTGCTTCTTTTTCTGAGCACCTTCAATGGTATGAGCTGCTTTCTCAGCCCTCTTGGCAGACCTCGCTATGCACAGAGTGATAGTAGGTACTTTTCAGCACCATTTCCCCACACAGCCACTCCTCCTTTCACAGGATACAAAGTTTACTTTCAAAACCGTGGACAATTTGGGAAAGCCCTTTAAGATCCTCAAGTCCAACTATCATCTAACTCTACCAAGACTGGGCCTAAACCACGTCCCTCAGCACCATGTCTCTGCCTCTCTGAAACACCTCCAGGGATGAGGATTCAGCCACCTCCCTTGGGGGCCTGTTCCAGTGCTTAAGAAGCCTCTCTGTGAAGAAATGAAGATGCAAGTTTAAGAAGCTGCAGTTCTCTGCAGTTCCTTTTATCTTCACTAGCTCCACACAAGAAGAGATCTTCCTAAATTCTACATTTCTTCAGGTAGCACTTTTATAAAAGCATTTAAAAAGCAGAATGTACTTCAATATCAAAATGCCTAACTGGATCCATAACTAAGTCTTCATTTAGTTAAAAACTTCTGATATTATCTCTATTATTTTATTCTTCAAAGGAGAAGAGTAATTAGAAAAGTTCTGCAAATTTGCACTAATGAAGCAGAAAAATCTACTATGAAGTAATGAATTTTATTAATTTTCATGCTGGCAAATAAATACAAAATGTTAGTGTACCTAATCTCTTCTTTCTATGATTTCTGTAACTGTTTATGTAAAAGTACTTAAAGGTTATTCCCAAGTTGTCATAACAACTCGAGCTGGGGCCTGCATTTTGGCCACAAGTTTGAACTTTAAGCAATGAACTTATATTCCAGAAGCAGTGAAAAAGAGATGCTCTTACAGATGCAGCAAAATTGCACACTGAAAAAAAATCAAAGAGGGAGAATACACCACTTACACCAAGGTAAGCAAGCCTGAAGATAACCTTTCAGCCCTGGTGCCCAGGCTGAGAAGCAGCAATACTCTTTCCAAATTCAGATCCATTAACTGCACAGGAGACACACTGCAGACACACTTCTTATTCTCCAACATATCTTCAGTGTCACGGCTAGGAAGATGAAAACGGGTGAGAGCTACAGGTGCTTTTGTGCCTCTGGGGAAATCCCTGCCTCTTTACACTGCCTTCTGTCCCAAGGAGCGTGACACTGCCACAGATTTTAACCAGAAATATTTAAACCAGAGAGCAAAACCTGGTTCTGAGATGAAAACTAATTAATCATCTGTCCAACAAAACTGAGATGCATTCAGTGGAGAGCAAAACCTCCACCTGCAGTCAGAACACTGCCAGATCTTACTGCAGGCCATGGCTACTGAATCCCAGCAGAAACACAGAAGAGGGCTGGGATTTGAGTATGACCCACAGGAACCAGTGACTAGGGCGTCTTTTAACCAAAAATGGCTGAGGTCTCATTCTATCTGTGAACCCACACCAATACCTTTTCTGTTTCTGATCTTCAACAGGCACTTGAAAGGAAACCCCAAGTCATTTTTTCTGTTCCTGTCTTTTTTTCCATGCGTTCAGTATTTTTAAACGCTGTCCTCACAAAATCTCTTCAAATCCAGGGGAAAAAAGGATACCAGTACAAACTGCCTTACTACAGTATGTGTTAGTACCATTATATGAAATAATTGCTCCTTGGGAGATTCTAGACAGTCAATTAACCCCCAATTCACAACTCAAGTGGCAGAGCAGACACTCAATGAATAAAGGGTAGGGGTTCAATCCTCAATTAGGATGATTTCTTTTTCCTTAATAGTTTAATCTTGTGGTCAATTAAATCCCTTAGCATTGTATTAATTATTATAGGAATCCTAGGTTAGTTATGGTGTCCTGCAACCACACTGAAAAGTCTATTCTAGCTTAAGGGGAAAAATCCCCTGCTTTGACAAAAAAAACACAAAACCAAGGAAATGCATTGTGCTTTCCTAATTTGGGGTACTTGAAATGCCTCCTGTATTTTGCTGCCAGAGATAAGATTGCAGTTACCTCACAGACCATTAGAACTAGGTTTACTACTGCACCAGGTATTTATATCACTGCTTATATTAAAAAGGAGTCCTCAGCAGACTTTTAAGGATTAATCTTGTCTCCAACTGCTCAGCTTTTTTTCCTATATTGTTGGGCATAGCAGCTTGGAATAGTAGCTTATTTTTCCATCTGTTAGACATATAGAGACTATCAGTTTGTGAAGTACTTTCTTGGTACTCTTTTTGGTAGAATAAAGTCCTAGATTTCCTTGGGGAAGCACAGGACATATGCTGATGCTCTATGGTTTCTGAGTTACTGCAGAGATGCATTCTTCTTGGCCAGCTTTCTGTTGAGTAGGTGCTGGAATCATATAAAACAGCAACTTGTGAAAACAAAAAGAAAAGAGTAAAATAGTGAGTTCCCTGGCCAAATCAGTGATCTTTTTTCAACTAATTATTTTTCTTGCTGCAAATGAAGACAGTTTGTCTTTGAAAAGACAGTCTATCATTAAAAAAGAAAAGTATTGAAAGTTTTTGAAACAACTATAACAGATGTCATAGCAGTTGAAAGTACAATTAGAAAGCACAACGCCGCAGAAATAAAACTTCAAACAAAGGCAGAAAAGTTCTGCGTGCACATCAATAATTTAGAATGATTTAAGAACTGGTTTATAGATGCAAGTGTCTATATATAAATTGAATGTGGTCTTTATAGGCAAACAAAAAGGGGATACGATCCTTTTAAATTATCTTGAGGATAATTGTTTCCACAACAAACATCATTATTTATCAGTTTTGAAAAGAAGCCAACTGCTAACATTTGAAATGCACAAACCTTGGCACACAACATAGAAAATGGTAATCTCCCCCCTTTTCCAAACCAGGTTTGAATTTATTCTACACATTTGTCAAGTTCTTATCTCAAAGCCCATGCAGTGATACCTATTTCTATCAGAAATCATTATATTTTATTTCTAATCACCTTCCCATAGCTAATTTGGTAACTCAGGAAACATTTATTGCTACCAGATGCTGTTACCTTTCTGCTCACTCACATACTACTATAAATTGCTTCAACAGTCTGGGAAATAAGGTTTAATATATATTATTTTGCCTTCTGGATTGCTTCTGCTGTAATCTATTTTTGTTACATAAACAATCTGATTTTAGTGATGCTAACATCACTAACACACATTTAATGGAGCAGAGCTGGAGGTGGGGAGATTCAGACTGGACATGAGGAGGAAGTTCTTCACCATGAGAGTGGTGAGAGCCTGGAATGGGTTGCCCAGGGAGGTGGTTGAGGGCCCATCCCTGGAGGTGTTTAAGGCCAGGCTGGATGAGGCTCTGGCCAGCCTGATCTAGGGTAGGGTGTCCCTGTCCATGGCAGGGGGGTTGGAACTGGCTGATCCTTGTGGTCCCTTCCAACCCTAACTGATTCTATGAACATTCTAAATCTACAGTTTGGTATCATCCAGGACATGTCCCTGTTACACTGTGCAGTGTCATGTAATAAGACCTGAGACAGTCTGATGCTACAACAAGTTTAGCTGCATAAGCAGTTTGGCTCCCACTGAGCTACCTCATTCCTGATGGATTGAATTCTCCAGGAAAGCACAGCACAACCCCACTGCACCCCTGCCCTCCCTTGTCCACAGTCATGTCTTCCACTGCAGGCACAAGTGCTGAACCTGCCTCTCTGAAGGCTGAGACATAGACTGGCCAGGTCACCTTCTCTTATTCTACTGACTGCAGAATTGAGAAGGTAGAAGTCAAATCTTTGAAAGAGACACTTCCACATTTTTCTTCCTTTACTAGATTGTTAAGGGAGAGCTGAAATAGCCCATGGAAGCAGCTGCTCTGAACCTGACAATCTCCCTGCTTCAATATTTCTGTGTATCTTTATTTCCATATGTAGGCTTTAAGGAAATTATCTGTTCTGCCTTTGAAACGAAGTGCTTTGTTTTCCTCTGCTCCCTTTGTTCTGGGGTAAAAGCCCAGTATGCTACAATGGGATTTTGATGGATAGGTGGTTTTGTGTAGAGAGAGATTAAATTTTCCTATTCAGGTGGAAAATGTGAAAACAAATAAGGGTCCTTGTGGCTGTAAACTTTCTCAAGAGGAAATGGGAACAGACAATTTTGTAGATTCATGGAAGAGAAACCAGCTCCTCAGCAGCTTCACTGGCAAGTTTGAACATCAGAACACAAGAGGGGATGCCCCGGGCCTGCTACTTTGCTGTTTCCAACAGCAGCAGACACCATGCACTGCCTTTGAGACAGCAGGACACTGACATGAAAAATCTAGGAAAAGGACAAAGTTCAAACCTTCAGACTTGAGTTATCTATCATTAAAATTATCCCATGTGTCTTTGTAGGTCTGCCCTCGTCGCTGAAAAACCTCCACAAAAATTCTCTCGATTTAGCTCCCACTATTACAGAAAGATAATCACTTTTCAGGTACTTGAGACCATTTATGCCCTTGCTGATGTATGAGCTGCTGGTTGTGTAAAATTAAAACTCCAGCCTGATTTAGAACATATTTATGTGAGCTATCCAGGCAGTGATGTTTACGAAACACTGATCCTAAAGCAGGGGGCTGAAAAATTATCTTGCATATTGGAGAGAATTCTTATTAGAGATAAGACTATAATCTAGAGGTGCCTGACTTATTTTCTGCTCAGATTTCAACATGTGTGTATAGAGAGATCAGTAGTGAAACAATCTCTTAAGAATTCACTAGGTAGATCTGGAGTATTGGTGGCTTTTATTTTTTTTTTTTTAAAGAATCAAAAGCTTCATAGAAAGAAACAAAGGAATTACAGCATGATAGAACTGTTGTTATTATTATTATTACTAAAGTTTAACCAAAATGTTATCCTTTCCTTTGAATGCACCAGTTAAAAAGGATAATCTTTTATAGAGCAATTTCAAACTCTCCTTTCCATCTAAATCCTTTCTGCCTGGAATGCCATAGGCTGTATGACAATAATGTCAAAAGTCAAACAGCAGCTCCTCCTTTAATATGTGAATTTCTCTGCACTTTTGCCTGGAGGGCACCTACATTACAATCACTTTCTAGGTTTTAAAACTAACAAAACACAATAAATATAGGCCAGTCTCCTAACTGGCAGTGTCTAAAATGTCTCCAAAGGTTATAGAAGCACAAATAACTATTGTCTTCTGAGCAGTTCCTATTTCTTAACCTCTGTGAACAGACACATGTACACACATTTTCTGCCCATCATCCACTCCAGCTCAGCCGTACACCAGAGATGCTCCATCCTCCAACATATTCTACATCAAAAAGGCATCTTCTGCCACACCAGAAGAGGCACTCCACTGAAGTGTCATAAAAAAATGTTACTTATGTATCTCCTCACTGGCAGTATTCACCCAAATAAGCCATGGGTTTTGTCAGCAAATCCACACAAGCCAAATCCAGCTATCAAAGCACTGCACAACAGTCCAGGTGACAGATAAACCAGACAGATTCAAAAGCATACAATGCTTTATACATTATAACATCTCCAAATACACCTGGAAGCAGAATTTTATTTATTAGACTGCTTGTTACAGTCTGTCATATTCTATCAGCTAGAAGAAAAATCTGCTCTGGAAACTGCTGTCATGCTGACTGCAAAACAGAAGACGACAACAAATGGGTTGAACTTCCAGAGCAAAATGCAAAGGCTGAGCATGACCAAGGAAGTGTGCCTGGGGAATTCTGCACTGCAATAATCACTGTCCTGCCTTTGTGCTCGTTTGCCTGGGATCCAGACTTCTAGTGGCTAAAAGTGGCTAAAGTAGAAGCGAACTGGTATGTGCAACATCACCATTTGGGAAAACTCCACATTTTTAACAGTTCTCATAAACACAATTAAGCATTGCAAATGAAAAACCTTTCAAAATTACTTGGGAGTCCAACTTGAAAGTGGCTCAGTTACTTATGGGCTGATTTTTAGAGGTATTCATGCAAAACTCTCAGAAGTCTGATCCTTCAATCTAAAGCTATGAAGGCATTTGGTGCCCTAATGCTGAGCACAGGTGTGTCAATGAGGCATTGGTGAGATATCTAAACAATCCAATATTAAATCTCACAGTTGCCTTTAGCCCTCTAAATTGATGCCCAAGGTACCTCTGTCCACATGTATTTTGGCTGTGAAGCTTAACTTGGGTCCTGTTTGGAGGCTCAGAGAGAGAGTGTAAGCCCAGAACTCCCTGGCTGATGGTCTTGCAAGCCCCAAATGGAGGGGCCACTTGAGAGCTGAGTCCTGTTTCCAAACCATCAGACTATTTGCTTGGGTTTATTTAGCGAAGGAGTTTGAGAGGGGGAGAAATGACACAAAGCAGCTCAACAGTACAGCAGATAATGCAGCAGGCCAAGGGACCTAGTTAAGGGGCCTGCTCTTATGAATATTTAATCACTCAGATGAAGTGGAACAGCTTTAACTGGAGATAGTGATAGATGCAATGCAGAGACACAGCAGCCTGCAAGAGGCTTTGCTCAGGAGAGATTCAATCTCCTGCTACAAATTGAGGAGTTTTGAGAAGAAGGTTTGCTTCCCACAGAGCACCCCAGTGACTGGGGCATCCCAGACAGAGCAAAAGCACAGGTGTCTCTCCTTCAATCTTTTTATCAGTCCTAAGCACCTGCTAAAAGAGTAATATTCACAGCTGGAAATCCTCAGCAAATATAAGCTCCTAGCAGGCACCAGCCCCAGAGAGTGACCCAGGTAGCCCCTCTGTGGGCACTTCCCAGCACTGGCCAGCTTGATGAGATAGGGAGTGATAAAAACCTTACTGTCTAAGTGTAAGAATGACTGTGTCCTCCTCAGCACTCTCTTTCTGTTATTTCCTAACTTCTTGGGTTGTATAATGACTCTCTAATGATAATCTCACAATCCTTTAATGTTTGTTTATCTTTTTGCAAATAAATTGTTCCTATGAGAGAGGTAAGTTGACAGGAAAAGCAGGGAGACATTTTAGAGACGTGACAACTCCTTGATTATTCTTCACAATTTTTCTCTGTTCATTTCAGTGATGGAGAAGATAAAGAATATTAACAGGAATAAAAAGCAAAACCAAACAAAAACTATAATACAAAAAAACTCCAGCAACAACCCAAGCCAATCAATCAAACAAAACCTAAACAAAAAACCTTAAGTACAGTCTAGAATAAATTTAAAGAACAAAAAGAAAAAAAAGAAAAGATATATTTCTACATCTGTTTGGCTTTCTGTGTGAGGTTTTGGGTAGCACACAGAACATGCATCTCACTTGCTGATTCTCACTCTCTCTCACCCATGTATCTACTTGCTACTGTACTAATAAGAATAATTAAAAGAACACTGCAACACTAATAATGAACTTTCTCAATAGTTCAGGGAATTTCACAGAAAGAATTCCAAGTGGGCCATTTTTCTCTAGAATAAAGTGTTTGTTTAGAAATACTAGGCAACATAATGATTGCTTACTGTTGTAGCCTCCCAGCCTTTCAGAGATGATGCTTCATTTCCAAAGTACAGCTGGTAAAACGAAAAAGCAGGAGTGTCTATGCCCAGAAATGACTGCAACTATAATAAATAAATACCTTAGACGACAAATAGTGGTGCTTTCTACCCTAACAATCAAACAGAAAACCTGATTTCCTTGAAATTATAGCTTGACCTGGCTGTGGTCTGGACCTCCTTACGTTCTGCTGCCCTAGCGGCTTCTGAGTGCAGCATATGGGTCACATCAGGTCTGCCAAGCAGAGAGCATGTAACTTTATCAGTGTAATTCAGTGCACAATGAAGAACACATTGGTCTGGTTTCAGGACTATTTCAAGAGGATAATCTTTTTCTATTTCCAGTCTGAGGTTTGTTCACTCCCTTGTGTGTTCACTAATGATTTACTACTTTTTATTACCAGAAATGCTTGCTCTAGTGCAGGATGTATACGAACACTTTGGAGATGCACATGAACACATAATTTTGTCCTCAGCTCTCCTGTCACCTGAAACTTCTGGGCAGCAAGTTCTTCTCAGTAAGAAGAGCTCTTAACTGCCATCTTAGGATATGCAAAATACCAAATTAGAAAAAGGTCCTGAATATGTAAGAATGCCACACAAAATCTCCTCCTCCATCAGTGCTAGGTATGGTCCAAGGTTTCCCCGTACCTCACACCTGCCTAAGGCTGCTGGCCCAAGGAGCACACACATGCAGAGCACCCCCCTGCAAGCACCTGCAGCTCTCCTCAGTTGTCCTCTCCAGAAATTTCAGTTATATAAAGCAAAGTCCACTGGTGCTATAAAGGCTGGATTTGCTCTTTGACAGTAGGAGCACACACTGCTTTCACAAACCAAAGCATGCTTCGTTCTCTGTATTCTTGACCAAAACAAAGATTGTGGAGGCAGGGCCATGGCTGCAACTGTCACTCAGTTTGCCACTGCTATGGGCAACATGACAAACACTAAAGTCTCATTTGTTGTTAGCAACCCTTAGGAAGAAGTTTCTGTTTTATGAAGGTTTGGAGCACAGGCAGGGAGAAGCTGAACCCCTGTCAGATCTCGAAGATCTCTGGGACACAACCTTTCAGTAATCATCTTTTTCAGATCTTACTGCTGGTAATGAGGACTGAAGGTAAACTTAGTATAGAACTCACAGACATGAAGAAGGTCACCAACTGCAGTTTTTGGGTTAATGACTTTGCACCAGAGGTATTACAAATCAGAGCAGTCAAAGGGACAGTTTTAGTATGAGGGCTAACTCAAAGGAAAAGATTCCTGAGCCTAATCCAAAAGCTTTCTTAGGTCACTGGGTGCCTATCAGTAGTTCTTCTCCCCTTTTTATGCCTTTCAAATCTGATACAGCTCAGTAAGATGGACCTGCCTAAAACTCAACTCACAGTATTGGAGGAAAAGTGGAAATGGTGAACTCTGATGAGACACCCTGACTCTGGACAGTAGCTACCTTATTTCCGTCACTGTTCGTTCCTGTTTGCCCATTTTATTTCATGGACTTACACAAATAAATGGTCCAAAGCCTTTTCAATAAAGAAAATATCATCACTTTGGTGTGTTTATACAGGTTAATAATTTGTAGTGTTTAGACAGCAATGCATTAAAGTCACTGAAATCTAATAAATAAAACATATCAATAAATTATAGATCAATGTAAGGATCTGGCTTAGTCCATCTGCCAAGATGAGTACGAAGCAGGTGTTCTGCTCTTGAGAAAAAAAACCACATTCTTAAAAATGATTCTGCAAATAAAGATCTAATATAAACCTAATGTAAAAGATGTGACCTTGGACTACTTCATTACTATCTCTTGCATTTTAAATGTTTGAGCAACGTTTAAACACACAATCATAATGACAAGAGTCTAGGCCATTATTCTCTATTTACACATATTGTGAATCTAAGTATTAGTAAGAGTTTGCCTTGGTTTCATGGAGTTGGGTTCTGAGCTTTTTTGGACTGATGGACTGACAAAAGTTCACATCTACTCTTAGGCCTCCATTTTCACAGTTGTCAGTTCACTTGCAGGTTAAATTTAACTGGAAGAAAAACTTATAGAAAAAGCCTTTACCCAGAATAGAGCTCTGTGCTTCTTATATTTCAGTATTCTCAGAGGACAGAGAGCATAAAAATATCTCTGCATTTTCCAGTGACCGCTTGCACTGCGCATGTCACCGGAAGGCTTTGGGAAAGGAACCCTTCCAACCTTTCAAGCCGTGCATTGCTGCATCCACTGCTTATGGAACTACACCCAGGTCTCTAATGCACACAGATACCAAAAAGGAAAGGACTTCACTTCTAGTCTGGGCAGTTTTTCATGATGGAAGTTAAATTTTCCTCATGGTATCTTTAAGATGCAGGTATCAGCACGTCAAGGAACAGCATGGTGAACACTTGTGCTGGCACCCTCGCACACTTACACACGCTGTGTGCTACGGCCCCCTACTCCTAACTTCTCATTCCTGTCCCTTGCACTTTCCATCTGGATGCTTTCAGACTAACTGCTGGAACAGTCCTTTCTCTGGAGGACACCCCCAGCACCAGCCTGTCGCTGTTTCAGGTGTTCTGCACCTGCTTGTTCTCCTCCCCTCACATCCTGAGAAACCCAGTCCTTTGGCAATGATTAATTTAAGCAGTACAAACCCTCTTGGCTGCTAATGAAATACAATAAATAAATAAAGTTATTCTTTCATTGCCTTAGTCTCTGGTCATCTGAAAACATTTCACTCAGCTGATAGCAATGATGCAGCATTCCCATTTCCTTGAAGTAATAAAAGGAAAGGTGTTCTATAATAAAATGAAAAGGGCTAGGTGCCAGATGCACGGTTTTGGAGACTACTGCCTGCTGGAAACGCAAGACTTAGCCCTCAGGTCCGTATTTGTGCTCTGAAAATGCAGACAAGTGGGCTAAAGGAGGGTAGCATCACCCTTGAGCAGTTCTGAGACATTCAGAGCAAATACTATCTTTATTTCTATGCAAAGACTGCTTGAAAAATGATTAAGTATGAACATACTGGTTGCATACAAACTTTTCCTGTGAAATTTTACTCTGGCTCACTTAATACAGCTCCAACCACCTGAACGCCCAGGTGAACACCTGGTCAGAGCACACCATGGTGCCCCAGGGCCCAAATGTCCTGCTAAAATCAGAGCCAGAGGGCTAGAGCTGGCACACGCCCAGCTCTAACCAGGACTCCAGGAAGAGCTGCAACTGTGCAGCCTGTGAGCGCACACCACTCCTGTCTGGAGGAACAACCAGCAGTGTTAGCCACAGCAGCAATCTTCCAAAACATTAGGCTTTGGCCAAACTCTGTTCCCATCGGAGACACCATGAATGTTCTCATTGATTTCATGGTGGCAGGAGCTGGGCCAGTGCCTTTTACTACTCCATCCCATATGAGTAGCATATGAAATATTTCTTGTCATGCAGTCAAACAGAATAATTGTAGCGGAATTTAAACCCGACTGGCAGGCATGGCCGAATCCTTTTCTGGCTCGTTTAACCTTCCTAAAGCCAGAATTCATACCGACGGTTCAGTAAAGCCACAGAGGGTTGTGTCAAACAAACCTTTCCCACACAATGGAGATTTTTTCCAGGATCTGCACTGAAGCGGATGAATTTAAAATTCAGTTTCTATGACTTACTGTGCAGGTACAATGCAACTACCTAAACCCAGACATTGCAAGTAAACACAATCCGGAAGAATTTGTGTTTAAGTTTCTGTAAACATTTGGAGTTATGCTCTCTGAGGGATTTTCTAGCTCCGTTTCCTTCCCTAGTGCTTTTGAAATAAGGTACAGATGGTTTTCCCTCACACCCTGACACGCGTGCACAAGTGAAATGCTTGTGTGCCAGAACGGCTAAAGACATTCAACTAAAATAGAAAAAAGTATTTTGTATTACAAAAAAACAACTGCAGCCTTGCAAAGATGTTTGCCATTGCTGTCCTTGACGTTAAGCCTGAACCATGCTAACTAAAAGGAGGATGAAAGGATGCGGAGTAATTGAGATTTAATGGCATTTCTCCTTCAAAAAGCTTCCAGGTATGGTCTGTAACTGGGCTCTAACCCCTCTGCACCAAGTCTGTAACTTTTGCCCCACCAACATATGCAAACAGCTCAGCATAACTGGAACAACCTCATATTAACTGTCTTTCAAGAAAAACTCTTACGCCACATTCTCTTCGGTCTTAATTACCTTGAAATTACTTTGATGAGAACAAAGCAGTACATTTTTGTCTGGCGCTGGGATCGCTTAAAATGGGACATGGAAAACAAAACCTGTATGTCCTGAGGGGTATCACAGTATTTGCCTATAATCATTGCAATAACTTTTATTGGGTTTTATGCTAAGATTTCACATAAATAGTGCTACTGCTAAATGGAACTTGCTTAATTTTCATTTGTTGCTATCTTAATTGTTACAGAGTGCTCTTATTTGTAAAGTTCCATCAAAGGTGTACAACGCAAGCGCACGCTCAATATATGCCTTCAACAATTTCTTTGTTGTTTGAAAACTTCTAACTTACAGCAAAGCTGGCATTTTATGGCCTGCAGAGCTATAAATCATTTTTAAAATCATGATGATATTACTCAAAACAGATGTGAAAACATATGCTTGCCACGGTTGTATAAACCGCTTACTTGTCATACTTAATAAATGTTGATACTTTTATTTTAACTACATTCCTTCTCAATAACTTTGAAAATCTTTTCCATGGTAAATAGATTTTGCCTTAGTAAAAGTAATGGCAGGTTTTGGAAAACAAAGCTTGTTCTGTATACAAATGACACATGCAGTTTCTGCTGAGCAGCCCAGCACAGATCAGACTCTTAGGCAACTGTCCACATCTGACTATAAAAACATTCAACGTATCTGAGGTACGGCAGAGCCTAAAATAATTATACATGAGAGAATAATATTAGGAACAAAGAATCTATATGGGAGTGAGACAAATCACTTAGCAGTAGCAACACTTGTATGGGGTGGCAGAAAGACCCAACACACACAGGCTGAGGTTTTTCAGAAGCAGAGTCTCTACCCAACTGGTCCAGCCCATCAGTTATTGGGTGTCCCATAAAGCAGAGACCCCTAGAGAAACTGTGCTGTAGGTCTGTCATGCTGTCAAATGCAAAGCCAGCTTGCAATTCTTGGGTATCCCAAATTGGTACCTTTATATCCCAGCTTTTGTCCCACTGTAACATCACCAAAAGGGCCTGGAGCTGTGAGATTACTTGAAAATTACATCTTTATTCAGCAAAAATGAAGAATTTCTTGTGTTTGTGTTTTCAGAAGAAAAATTGGACCTGTGCAGACCAAGTGGAGAAACAGAGGATTCATTCTGTCCTTAAAATGATAATTAAAATGTCTCAAGATTTTGAAGCACTTTCTTCTGACACAGGTGAATTTCTCAACACTAAGTTCATCCTAAAAGTATCCCCTAGGTGTGTGCAGCAGGAATATGTACAAAGACACATTTCCCAGTACCTCATCAATTAAAGCAAGATAATAGTATGCAGAAATGTAGAGCAGGAAAGGAAGGCATCTGTACAACTTCAAACTTAGGGGGAATTACAGTACATAAAATGTTAGCGTCAGATCTTTGTCATTTCATATGTGTTACAGGGAATGATCAAAGAGTGCAGAGCCTGGGAATTGGGTTCACAGGTGGTGGGGTTTAAATTATTTTCACGCTTTTTGGGATTTCTGAATTGTCTTTTCTGATCCTTAAACTGTACCTTCCTTCATCCATCCTGAGTGACAGGACTGCTACCACCACTATCTACATGATTTACATCTCCGAACCCCTTAGGATATGGAACTATTTTGCTGAAAAATGACTAAACATGTGGCAAGAAACCATGCACAGTGCAACAAAATTAAAACCAACTACGTGTCCAGAGAAGGGCAACNGGGTTAGATGAAATATTTATGTAACTACTACAGAAATGTAATTTTTAAATCTTAGGAATAAAGGTGTGCTTGGTAACTGTCCAGCCTCTGGTGTTTGTCCATAAATGCCAACAGAAGTCAAGAGGTTAGGATTTAAGCCTGATGATCCAGACAGAAAATTATCTCAGAATAGCACAGAAGGGTACTTTTGGGATTCATAAAGGAAGTACTTAAAGGCCTACAGAAAAGCACTGTAAACAGCTTCTTCTGCTTTCAAGAAGAGACTTAAGCATGAAAATACAAAACATAAGAAAGAAGTTTCAGGGTCTCTCTATCCATCACTCGTGGAAGTCTAAGGAATAGAGCTGATCATACGAAATCCTGAAGCTGCTCAAGTCTGTATGTAACTCTGGAACCTCAGGGCACACATAGCCTTCAAATTCACTTTTGAGTAGCTCACAAAACTGTCTCTGACTTCCCATTTTGCTCACAGAATATACTAAAATTAGCTAAAAAAATAAAATTAGTAAATTTTAATTTCCAACAAAAAGCTTGTATTTACAGTAGACTTTTATGTGCCTTTTGCTTATATTGTCTTCTCTTTTGGTTAAAGAAATTTCCTTCCTATCCTTTTCACTCTGAAACATGAACACCTCCCTCAGTACAGGCCTTCACAGTATTTTTCCAGGATTCACCTATCTTCAGCTTTCTTTTATTTCTTTGACTACAGCCCATCTCCTTTTCCCTGCAGGCACTCACTTTGAAGGGTGCTTTCTCTGCATACTGCCAGAATAAACCTCTCACCTACTAATATGATTCCTCTTTTTGTTCCATGTGCAAGGAAACAAAATGGCTTGCTCTTCCTTGATGTGCAGCTACAGATGGCACGTGCTCTCTGTCACCAAAACACCTCCCCAACCTTACCTGCACACACCAACAGATTCACTTTCTTCAGTATCCAACAGTCACTGCAGGGAGAATCAGGCAGAGGAAGCAGTTCCTTGCCTACAGGACAATCACTATAGGCCGAGTATCACTTCTTTCCCCAGTGCCCCTCACTTGTGAGGTCATGTCATGTTACCAGATACAAAAACTGCCATTTCCCTCACCTAGGCAGCAGCATTAACCTGTACACAGATCCCCTGGAGGCAGAGAAGCAATACCATGTGACCAATCAAGTATGTGCTAGGAACTTCAGAAAAGAAAGGCAAAATATTAGCCTCATAGCATATCAGCAGGGAGAAGCAAAGACATGGTTGTTTACACTTCCCAAGAAGAATGACATGGAAATTCACTGGATACATTATTCACTGCAACTAAGCACTTAGCTCTATTAAAGTTATAATATTTTAATATAATACCATTGCATATGCAGAATGCTAGGAAAAGGAAAAAACCAAATTATTAGTGTAATCAAATGCCTGAGATGGAAAACCATCTGTAATTTTACCTTTCTCCTTTTGTATTTTTTTTAGGCTGGTCCCAGTTTCTTGATCAATGAGTTCTCCTTCTCTGTTGTTGGTCAGCATAGCTAAAAAAATCAGAGTGCACAGCTATATAACACCATCAGTAAAAAAAAGATCAGGAGAGGAAAATAACAAATTCTATTTCCTTTTTTATCGAGGTTTTGGTATTTATCCATTTATTTATACTCTATAGATAGTGTAAAGTAACTGACCATTTTTGTTGTCCACAATCAACCATTTCACTGCTCCAGTTCAGCACTTACAGCCAAGAAATATGCAGCAGAAGCAAATTTGCTAAGTTGTTAAAAAAAAGCTACTAGGATGGAACCCAAATTACTACCAAGATGAATGTGAATTCTTATGAAATGCTCAAATTAACTAATTAGAAAAGTATTTCACAAAACTAATTTTTTGAGAAAATACAATCAAATATTTAAGTCTTAGCAATTATCTATAAAGCAGCTTAATAAAAAACACAGATTGTCAGACAGTAACCCAAGTTGATAGATGCCAGCAAAACCCCAACACACTGCAGCGCTGAGTGAAATTCCTCACTTAACACTCGCAAGATCAGCGAGTGGCTTTAAGTTTATGATTTCAGGATGCCTGTTTCCTTTCTTCTTATTTGATTAAAGCATTTCCCACTCAATAACTAACCAATTACAGACTAAAGTTATTTAAGCAAGGACACCTGTTAAAACTTTCATTGCTGTATTTTAGGGAACACTACGGTGAGGACAAAAGTCCCTTTTGCACTGTTGCCATAGGAAATTACACTTCTGTTCTACTTGTTCTACTGAACTGTTGGAGCGGGTCCAGAGGAGGCCGCGAAGATGCTCAGAGGGCTGGAGCAGCTCTGCTATAAGGACAGGCTATGAGATTTGGGGCTCTGCAGCCTGGAGAAGGCTTCCAGGAGACCTTATAGTAGCCTTCCAGTATCTGAAGAGGGCTACAGGAATGCTGGGGTGGGACTACTGACAAGGTCTTGTAATGACAGGACAAGGGGCAATGGGTTTGAACTGGCAGAGGGGAGATTTAGACTGCATGTTAGGAAGAAGTTCTTTACAGTGAGGGTGGTGAGACACTGGCACAGGTTGCCCAGGGAAGTTGTGGATGCTCCCTCCCTGCAGGTGTTCAAGGCCAGGTTGGAGGAGGCCGTGAGTGCCCTGTTCTAGCGGGAGGTGTCCCTGCCTATGGCAGAGGGTTGGAACAAGATGATCTTTAAGGTCCCTTCCAACCTTACCTTTCTATGATTTTATGATGCTTGGCCTATTTTACATATGAAAAAGCTGAGAGGGATCTACTCTCTAGTCTCCGCTCCATGTGTGTGTACATTTAGGTGAAGCAGTTCAGGTTCTGCTGACTAACTTGTGAAGAGTCAGCTCTCCTGTGTGTAGTACCATGGTGCTGCCACATGGACCAGAGGCAAAACTGCAAAATCTCAGCAAGCATCTGAGTAGCTCAGACACTGACTCACATGGGCTGCACTGGTTTTGCAGTTCAAAAATGTAGCTCAGCAATACCTACATGGGCTCCAGTCACTGTGAAGGCAATAGTGTTGACACGCACTGACGTGAAGAGATGTTAACTGACTCGCCCTAGATCCCTCTTGGAAGCATCAAGACTAGGACCTAAACTTTCTCTAGACTGAATGAGCATTTCAAACACAGTATCAATAATGCACAGGCTGTGAAAGCTGTGGTGGAGAGACCAAAAAAGTCAGAAAGCCCTCACCTCATGGTGATGAGGGAATGTGTGAGCATGAGGAAGTTTTTGGAAGGGAAGAGCCATCATATGGTCTGTGACTTTTCTGACAATACATATGAAGAAAAAGATGTCTCATGCTTTCCAGCTCCAGGTGCCTTCAGAGGCACTTCCTTACTCCAGCATGCAAGAGAAGTCAGTCAGTTACCTGCTGTGCATGGGTGGATACTGGCAGAGAATGAATCCAGGGGACTAGGCTGTGCATAGCAATGAGCCTAACAAAAACTACAGTGTTGAACTTTCTGGGGGTTTTAGCAATTGAGCACTTTCCTGAGTTTCCTGTCAAAGAAATATTTGCTTCAATAAACCTCCACAATTCTTGAGGTCAGTAAGAGTGAAGAGGTGTGAGGCTGCAGAGCACTAACCAATTCTGTCAGGTGTGTTGTCCAACTGGGATGGCGAGCTGGACACGCTGCTGCTCTGGTGGGAGGAAGCATGGCTCCCAGGCCGCTGACTGTCTTCTAGAGATGGAGCTGGAGAGGGGCTGTCTTGAATCCTTTCCTTGAAACAGAAACAAAACAAGGTCTGTGCAACTTGATTCATGAACTTTACTCAAGTTCACTGAGAAAAATGAAGCTGTCTTAAATAGCTATAGCAAATGGTCCTTCTGAGATGAACAGAACTCACATCTAAAGAGCAGTATCATCTGGAGCCCAGAGCAGGCATACCTCTGACAGCCAGGCAACACATCTAGGCACAGCGTCACTGTCATAACACAGCATTTGCCACCTCCTTCTTTTTTTCTCTTGGTAGTTTTTTCACACATAGGAACATAAAGAATTTTTGTTCACATTGTTTTCACAAGCTACTTTTAATCTACAGATAGTAAAATGGACATATATCAGCCAGCTTTCAAACAATTTAGATTTGGACTCAATTGTCACTAAATGCAGTCAAATCTGTAAACTCCTTAGAATCTGTATCCAAGAAAATCACATCAGCAACTTCTCTGGGTAGCACTCAGACAGACTGTGGCATGGTAAGAACTTCACTTACATATGAAAGGCATCACTGGCAAATATAAAAAATTGTAACTTCTTGTGTACATTTCCACATAAAACTTAGCATTTTAAGTACGGAGAAAAAGGACAGGAAATTAGTAAAAAATTAGGAAAATTAAATTTGGCAGCTCTGTGTACTTGCAGATTGTCTCAAGATGCCATGGGATTTTCATCAGTCAAGTGTGGCATAAGTAATAATTCATCTTGTCTTATGGGAGGCAAGAGCTTATTTGACCACTTAAGATCCCTCAAATATAATTTTTTCTGAATTAACTCACAAGTCCAGTACTCTTCACTCCTGCTTCCAGGACCACCAAAACAATGAGAATCTTCTAAAAGGCCCAGATGATGGCCTGAGATATTTCAGATTTTCTTATCTTAAAATCTCTTCTAAGTGTTAAATCCTCTGTTACAAGTCAATGACAGTGTGGAGAGACACTAGCAATGAGATGCTTGAATTTACAGAATTCCAGAAACTGCGTTTTTGGAGCTGCCTTCATCCCTGGCAATCAGCTGTTCCCTATGGAAACTTGGAACTGAAATATTACTTTCATTTTTCTGGGTTTTTTTTCTTTAAAAAAAAATAAAGAAAAAGGGAGCTCCTCTTGTCTCCACCTCATTAAAAATCACAATTACAGTGTAATCTGGGGAAGTTGTCTCAAAGGAACTTTGCAATTTTTCTGCCTTTCTAACCTATTCTCCAACATTTTTCATTAGGAGCATGCAATCTGGCTACTTGGTGGCAATTTACCATGTGCTTTTGAAAATAAACTCCACAGCATCTGAACTTTTCATGCAGTTTTGCTCATTACTAACTGAGCGAGATAGCTTTAGGAAGAGAATAGTAGATGCTAACAGTTTTTCCATTCTGAGTAGCTGGCATAATGGCTTCTGTGCATAACTGTTGAGGTAATTCATTAATAGCACTGGCAGTAAGCTACATTTAAGGAATATTCTGTTACCCATTAAAACCATCTCTCTAAACCACATTCATCTTCATATTTACAGACACTTTTGAGAATGATGCACAGGGAACATGAGACTGGATCCTTCTAATAGTAAGGGGTGGCTTTGCCTGTTCCAATCACAGCAGCTGAAAACAGCATTGAAGGGGTTTCTAACAGCATAGTTCTTGTACATTCAGTAATGAGTGAGTCTCATGAAGCAGATGTGTATCTATTACATAGCTGCTAATCCTCAGTGGATCTGGTTTCACTAATTATCTGTTATTCAATGAACATATAAGAACTAATAAATCTTGAAGGGAGACTTTCAGTTGCAGGGTTTTTTTGACTGCTAATTAAAAATGTTTATTAAGTTTTAAGAGGAATGAATCTATGATGTTGAGTTACAAGTTCTGAAATTTTGGATAACTAAATGGTTTAAAACAAATGAATTTTTAAATTCAGAGACACTGGTCTTAAAAGTCTCTTGTGTTTTCTTCTTCTGCATCTCCAAAACAGAGGGGTTTGAGAAGTTGCTGAGTCAGAGTCATGACTCTATGAATGGGTTGCCTTTTAAAATACTATCAAATGTCACATTTTTACCCCAAGAAGTATTCTTCTAAATAAAAGTATTGTCCTAAATAAATGATCAGTCACACACATACAGTCCTGAGCTGATGAATAGCCTGTGTCTTTTACCTCTGTGTAAATAACAGCTTCCAACTAGGTTAGTGCTAACAGGCTATAACTCTGCCTGTAATTTTATGCAACTGGATTTCAGTTCTAACAGTTCTCTTTAGCACTCTTTCCTCTCGTTCTACCACAGAGAGAATTCCATTTACAATTAAGATATCATTCTGAAATGATTACTTTCACAGAAGAGTACATACTTTAAGTAAATTTCATTGTCTATTGCAGCCATGAAAATGAATAGCCAAGGAGAGGACAGCCAACTGTTCTGCAAAAAAGGCTATGAACAAATATGACTATGAATTAACACTTTGCTATCACACAAACAGCCACATATATCATCTTAAATGAGAGTTATTGGAGTAATTCAAAAGCTGATGATTTGGAAAAGCAAAGTATTTGAGCTCCTTCTGGCAACTGCATTTCCCGTAGTCTCTTGCTACAGAATAATTTCTGCTTTGACTTACTTGCTTTCAAACTCAAGAATCTTGGTTTGAAATAGGCAGAAATGAAAGTGTCAAATAATAATGTCATTCTTAATCACGCGGAGAATCGCTTTCTAAGAGCATTAGCTGACTCTGTTCCCTAACACCTTCCCAGTCACAAAAACGCTACGGGTACAGGATGATAAACTTTTCTATAAGCAACGAAGGAGCTGAATTGTTCCTGTGCCATGTGCACTGCACCTGAGGGCACAGCTTCATCATGTAAGACTGCACATGCATGGAGAAATCATCCACTTCCAAATGTTTGTGTTGAAACAAAATGCTGAGTTTCCCTTCTCTAATGAAGAACACTATGAACAGACTCCTTTTATTCTACACGTAAACAGATCCATTTTTCAGTCCTGTAATCAGTATGCATCTATTTAGCTACTTAACAGCAATGTGCTCTGGTTCATTAGGTAGCTACTGTTGTGTCTCAGCCTAGTTAAAATTTCACAGCAAGTTAATCTATTTTATTACAAATGAGAACACAAGTGATAACGTCCTCCTCATTTTCCAAACACAGGGTTAACAGTATTTGTAACAAATCAATAAGGGCATTTAAATAGGAAAATTGCAAATCTAAAACCTTAACATTTTTCTACACATTGATGACTTCATTTTATTTGCCATCTATGTATTTTACAATCCTAGTACTTTTAATATCTTGTTGTTGTTGTTGCTCTTGAAAATAGCTCAGCTGCCATCAGCAGGCTGCTATGCAGGCTGGTTCTACTGTAGGTGCCCTCACAGTATGGAGAAACACTTCTAAATAAAGTCATTTTTCCCTCCATTTGTATTTCCTCCTATTTGATAAATCTGCAAGATTCATATTCCAGCTTATAATATAATGAATTATATATATAAAATTTACAGATTGTGAGAATTCAGTGAAAAATTAAAACATTTCTCACATTCTCCCCTATTTATCTATCTTCAGTACCTACTTCACCTCATCTTTTCTCTTCCCTTTACAGAGTTGTAACATAAATTCTCAAAAAAGACTTTTGCAGCATTTAATCCTTTTGAAGGGTAATATATTTCTGTCCCACTAAAGATCAGTGTCTTGCTTTGGCTCAGAAAATGTAGCTACAGAGCCTGACATTGTTAATTTTAGTTGTGATTTAGGTTAATGGCACTGAAGTCATCACCTCATGCAATTTCCAAATACACCCTTGATTTCACCTCAGTAGCCCTTTTTCTATCCCTGTGAGATAGCATCCACACCAATAACATCAAACACCACGCAACAGTTGCATCCATACTAGTTTTATCTGAAATATATGAACCTGGTTTTTGGCATAGTCATCCTGACCTTAATTCCTTACTTCTGATTTTTTCATAGTATTGATCTTCATTTTGTGTCAAGTTTAGCGACATGATGCTGCTGGATTTTCCTTTATTCTCAGTTCTAATCTAGCTGTAATTACTCTTCCAAATGTTAATCTATTAATGAGCTCCTAGAGGATTCAATGGCATTTCACTGTTGACAAGCAGGTTTTACAAGTTTGTTTGAGTCCTGGATATTTTATTCAGAGATTTATCTTGATATTTCATATTCAGTTGAGGTGCTGCTTCTGTACAGGGCTCTGCAGTGGCAGGAGAGCTGGAATTTACCAGAAAGAGAGGTGAAGGAAAAATGGGGATTCTACTGGTTTTAGGTCTAGATTAGAGCTTTCAACTATTGTAAGAAAGATTCAGAGCTGATGACAGAGTGTTCTTGGGCTCTGGCAGAATAGATTTTCCAACATTAATTTGCACTCAAGCTCCCTACTGGAATATTTTTTGTCCTGCACCTCAATCTCCCAGTACTTGCCACTAGTTAAAAAACATCTAGAAACCAGAGGCCTGTTTCTCTTGAGGGTTCTGAAGGCAGGAGGAGTCAGACAGTAGACTACCTGAAAACCTCTTCACCTTCTACCCCAAACTGCCACAATTTCATGGCTGTGATATGGCTGCTGCTATTTCCCTGACTGGATTCCATCCTCCCTAAGGGAAGCAGAGGAAAAGTGTACACAGTTTCAGTCAGCAAAGAACTGAATTGCTCATAGTTTGGGTTTGTTTTTTTTTTTCAGCTAATACTAAGCCACATGTTTCTTTTCAATAGACCTTGGTTGACAGTAATATTATCTGACTTGAAATAACAAGCACATTTTTAACGATGATCTGAAGTTTACAGTCCTTAACTAATGCATTATTGTGAGCAGAAACACAGAGTTGGCATTTAAGCTTTTCAAAGTAAAAGAATAATCCTGACACAGTTAGGAGGAGCTGTGCTAAACTTGAAATGACACCTGACAGGGGTTGAGAAGAAAGATGATGGTGAGTATTACTGCTTCTGGGCAAGAGAACAGTGCTTAGGTTTATATTATGGATCACCTCAGTCTGGAACTGTGAGCACACAGAATATGGATGACTTGTTGGTCTTCTGAGCTACTTACAGCATCTCCAGTTGCTGTAAGAACTGGAGATGAACAAGGTAAACAGCTGGTCTAGAAACTAAGATAGGATCTGTATGTCTGAAAGCCAGCTGGACCCCATTCATCTTTTGCAGTGTGTTGGGAAGTCACTCACTTAAAATACCTACTTTGCCATTTCAAATGCAATCCTTTTCCCTGTGTACATAGAGTTGTTTCAGTTGTAGTCAAATGGCAATTATTTCCCCAGCAAATTTAAGAAACCAAAAACTCTTCTGCATTTCCTGATTTTTAATACCAGATGTTCACTTGCTAATTCCATTACCTTGTGACTCTTTCCTATCAATTCATTAATTGCCAGCTGCTCAGCCAAACAGAAAGCCACAGCCAATCGGCTGGCACTGGTAAAGTGCCAAACACCAGCTTCCTTCTTTACCAGTTCTTAAACTAGCAGGCACTGGGAGAACTATGGAAACCTCTGCTCAGATACTGAGATTTTACCTTCACACTTCACTCTGAATCTGAAAGTATAATACTGACTGAAATTGCCAAGCATCTTGCAGTGGGAACTTTCTGCTTGTCCCCTCCTGTGAATTGCTTCACCCTGTGCTGCTACTGAATGAAAGAAAGGAGCTCCCAGGACTAATGATGATAATGCCAGAGCTAATCTACTTTACAGCTATGTTACTTATTAAGTACACATGCAAATGACAAAGCCAATACCTAAAACATCTGAGCCAGAACTGAAAGCTAGTATGTGCTTGGCCTGGCAATATTCTCTTGCAAGCTTTGCAAACAGAAGCTTCTTGCTCTACTTCTTTTTTCCACTTGCAAGTTTACAGTGAGTATTCATTGCTTATTCTTTAACCTAGCAATTAGGTGTTTTGGCACTGCAGGGAGAGGGACAGGCCCCCCTTCAAAAGAGGAGAGATGAGAAGGGTATTTAATGTAATAACATCTCCCCACATAGTAGTTTCTCTTTATCAGTGGATAAAGAGATACAAAACTCCTTTCCTACAGATACAGCTACAAAAATCGGCCTTAGAGGAAGCAAACTCAAACTACTCTCTCAAATGTCACTGCCCCAAGAAATTCTAGTATCCATGTCAGCAATAAGCTGCCAGCAATGAACACATGCTAGGAGATGGGACAGAATAAATCGAATCATGAGAAAAAGAACACAATTTTCATGGCAGCTTTATTTTATACATCTTGCAATATTCTGAAAACAATTCGGAATGAAATGAATGCACAGAGAGGTATGAATTTAAATGTTATAAATTCTGTAACAAGAAATACTTTTATCCTGAGAATAATTGTTTCAGAATATTCAGAGATGGTCACATTTTTCTGGCTGTCAGGTAAATATTATGAATATGAGTTGTACAGCACACAGAAAATAGCACCTCTCAGCAACAATTACACAGCCCATCTGTATTGTCTTTGGGGAATTTAAAATCGTGTTATATCCATCCTTTACAAATGCTTTAATGATCCCACAAAACTTGGAGAAGAACAGAACACAAAGAAAAGGAAACTCCAAGATCTCAGCTGCCTGTCTAGATCACACAGTACAAACACTGCACAGTTCTCTTTAGCAGTAGCTTAAACATTCAGACAGAAATTGTGGAATTGGTTTCTGAGATTTCAGTTGCCCTACCCAAATGAAGAAATATGTATTCGGATACAAAAATAAAAATGCTCTGATGTCTTTTTCAAACAAACATTTCTATTATATTTTAACTTATTTCCTCTGGGTTTTCCAGCTGTGTTCAAATTTATGAGTCATTTACTCCTAACTGGAATCTGGATAAAGGCAGGAAGAACAAAAGAAAAGTAGGAATATGGACAGCAGGCATAAGGCAATTATGATAGAAGGAAAATGGACAGCAGGAAACCAATTTGCAGAAATCCTCCTACTCAGGAGAAGCACATCTCTCTGGCTCTGAAGCGGCTGTTAGAGAGTCAGGAGGAAGAGAGAGGAGAGATGGAGGAGCCTCTCAAAACTCTAGGATAAAACTTTGCCTCATTACTCTCAGTACTCCTTTGATATCTAAGATAAAAGAGAGCAGGTTAAGGCCCCCCAGTTTCAAGCTCACTCTAACCACAGCATCTCCCACCAACCTGTTGCAAAGGACATCTGGGAAATGGCTTTTCAGAGAACAGAGAAAACCCACAGAGTCACAGTATCAGAAACTTGCCTCTTGCCAGCCCTCCTCACACTTTCCTAACCCCAAATCTCCTCCCTGACCCTTTCCTGTCGTTTGCCTGACACTGTGTCAGCTAATATGTTTTTTCGGTCCTATAAGCCCCTTCTTGCTTAACCTGTATAAACTGGGAGGGTTCAGGTTTGATGACACTACCTCCCCACTCCTGATGCCTTTATGGTACAGAGCTTGAGCCCTATGGCCAGAGAGCTGTGATATGGGCATGGTCTGACTCTGAGGTTCCAAACTAAATACCATCTGTGAACAGAAGAGCTATTCCCAGTTTTGCTGTGATACCTCTTTGTATATTTGCCAACCACATTAGGTACTATGAGGTCTCAACTCCTTTAGATTCAATTTAATTGAAATGATCTGTTAAGATTTAGGTGCACTTTCAGCATTCTATTCAATTTGTGTTCTCGGCATAAATCTTAACAGCCCCTTTATGATAAACTGCATCGTATGCTGTGAGTGCACATTAATAGTCACATTCATTTGGTACATAATTAGCCATATTCATTATAGGGCCACTGTAAAATAAAAATCTTACTGTTAGATAGTTACTGTTCTCTGGAGTTGAGCTGTTCTATAAACCTCAGGGGAAAATCCTTTCTTTTTTGTAACAAGGGCCCATCAAAACTTGGCTTCTGAAGACCTGAAAATACCATTACTGAACAGATCTTCCTGAGCCTCAGGAGCAAAATTATTGCATGACAGCAAACTACTACATGTTTCTAGCCTGAATGATGATTCAAGTGTACCTCCACTCTGGAGTAGTCCTCAAGACCTAGGGCAGTTAATCGTGTTGCAAAGTTCACCCACCTGATGAACAGCTCTGGTAAAAAGAACTAACAGAAGAGTAGATGCAAGAGAGAGAGTAGAGAAGACGGTGCAGTGAGTGTTGCTGTCAAGTTTTGATTTGCCATACAAGACCCTCAATTACACAGATTCTTCAGAACCATTTGAGCCAAGTTTCAAACAGAACAAGCTCTCAAATGTGCAGTAAACCCCTGAAAGACTGAATTTATCACAGGGGCTCTGTCAGAACTGGAGCCACGGCACTGCTGATGGGTGCTGCTGTACTCTCATCAGATCATATTATACATGGCTAAGAAGGTTTTGTGAGCCTGACCATTGTTCCTACCTAATTTATGGTGTTCCTGTCAAGAAGAAATCAAATTTCATAGTTATGACATTTCTTTCTGGAGCACTAAATGTTAACTTTGCTGATCATGCATATCTTGGTGGAACAGCTTCTTTCTAAATGGCAAACGTGATATAAAAAGCATAATGACTTCATTCAAAACCTTTATAAAGCAGCTGATTCTCACACCTACAGAAAACAGGCCAAGTGGTATTTTAGTCATCAGAGTATGGAAATAGATACACACTCAATATATTCCATTCATTTCTCCCATTTTAAGTAATGCCATGCTGCTGGAATTGCTGCCTGTCTAAAACTAGGCACTTTTTGTACTTATTAAATGCAGTTCAGTACATCATGTAATAAAAGTAATACTGCTGACAGGTAAGAACAGCAGCAATGCTCTTCCTTCACATGTTTCAGTTTGTACAAGGATTTCATCTTAATTAGTTGTTGTCAGAGCTAGATGATTGTATGTAAGGGAAGGAAAGGACAAAAGAAGCCTCACATTCTGCTTAATGAAATGAATCTACTGTTTCAGCACTCAGAACAAACAAGAGAAAGATGCAGCATCACTTGCCAGGTGAGAGTAACACAGCAATGGTTGCACATTTCACCTCTGTCATATCAGCTACCGGGGTACCTTCCCTGACATTGCATAGAGGAAATAATTCCCACTAGAGTGCTCCTGAGACCTGCTGTTGCTGTGGAGATATTGTGTATCCTCTAGTGCAGGTGCTGGGGGAAAAAAACAGCTGTAAATGAGTAACTAGCATCAGCAAGGGCCTGCTAATGAGCATCCTTAAACCTAACTGCTTGTAAAATCTATAGTTTATATGAAAAAAGAAACAGGGTTGTTTCCAAATACATATTTAACCTTCATTTTGACACACTGGCAGCATTTAAAATAGAATCACAGAATGACAGGCTGGAAGGGACCTCAAGGATCATCTGGTCCAACCTTTCTATGTAATCAAAGCTCATGCAGTCTACTGGCTGCTACAAATATTCCACTGCTGTACTTGGGTTATAGTTTTCTCAAGAGGTGTCTGAACAGTTGAAGAGAAGGTTATAAAGTAAAACAAATGGAATCTCAATTGATTTCTACCAATTCAGTGATTTCCCAAACTGAGAAGTGGACTCTCAGTAAAGAGTTAAAAAAAATTTATTTTGGAGCTGCTCAGGGCCAGGGAGAAGATCAGAAGAAAACCAAAGACTTCCAGAACCTCAGCAATAGAAAACTAATGCTTTATGCTGCTGTAATGTGACAAAAGAGATTTCTTTATTCCTTGAAAGTATGGTGGTATCAGTAAATACAAGTATGGAGAACAAACACGCTTTATCCATCCATAAGGAAATTTAGGTGTGGCTACCAGAGACTACACTCACTAAGGCACTGCTGATGATTCTCTCTGTTACTGACTTGTTCTGGAATTGCACTGCACTAGAGCTCCTGTTAAGGTTTATAACATTTTATTTTATGTGTAACATTAAGCTTGATTTTAAACAACATTGTAGAATAGCTTTTGAGCTTTAACAGATGCAGCACTGCCTATTCCCCTAGGCTCCAGTGAGTGTTAGTGTATGTTTTTAATTACATCACAGATTGGTGGATAGAGTGGAGCATCTTAACTTCTTGACTGTACTCAGGGGTATTTCCTCAGACTGAAGCACTGTCAGGCACATCAGAACAGGTGTGCTACAGGCAGCAGAAGTTCATTGCCTCTTGGTTATCTTACTTAAGAAAGTCCTTGTAAATATTCTGGTTAGCCACCAAAGGCTATTTTTGCCAAGTCTCAGAGATGACTCTTACCTTTATAACAGAGGCCCCTGCCCTGGAGAGAGGACTGTGCATTTGTGCTGCTGCAGCCATGTTAGCTATCGTGTTGAGGTGGTTCATCTGATTCATTGCCATTGCAACCGAAGCGGGAGGTAGGCTGACGGGAAGCAGAGGGTGGGGCATCATCATAAAGGGCAGGTCTATCCCTGGAAGAGAGCAGGGGCAGGTTAGTCGTGTCAGTCCCTCATTTATAACCCGACACCTTCATTTTCAGACACTGTATTCTACTGGTACATTGAGTAGTCAAACACAGTATCATTATGCATTAATAACTTTGATGTTACACAAGGAATAATTGTATTTGCATTCCAGAAATGGCTGTATGGTTTGTGCCAGGGAAACAAACATACAGCTTAAAGTAACACAGTATTAGCAAAATTTCTGTAATATAGCAAAATTAGCTGTATTACATACAGCAGTAATAAAGAAAAAAAACCCACAAAACATCCAGAATTGTTTTCCCACAAATTTATCTGACTACAAGAAGGTTTGGACTACATATGCTACTGAATCGCTGCACAGAAGGGCTGCAAACTGGAAGATGTAATGAGAGGGGAAAATTGTTGCCAGAGGTTTTAATTTCAAAAAAGTCACTTTAAATTGTCCTCTGCTATGGGTATAAAATAGTTTAAGAAGCTATGAAATTCATTTGGACCAACTTGCAGATCTTGACGTTGCCAAAAAGCAGATATTGCTGCTAGCAAGAATTGGATTCTTGTGCCTCATTAGTGTCTATTTCACCACGTGCATTACTTGCATTTAGTCATGACTACAACGGAAGCAAGGACAAGATTCACTGAAGAAAAAATGGTTCCAGGTTATTTTGCTTGTAAGAGTTCTTTAGAGAGACCACTTGAAGATAGCTACTTTTGGACACCCAAAACTATTTTTTGATAAAAAGCAGGCCTCTTTCTGCTGGACCAAATCCCTTAGCATTTTTCTAAATGAAATGTAGATGATAAATTCTCTGTTAAAATAGTCAGCTACAAGTAGCAAATAACACAGTCATAGAACTAGTGATAACCACGTGCTATTCACAGTCATTATAGAAGAAGCTGGTTTTTAAGTTTGCCTCTATTTGAAGTCTGTGAAATGAGAAGGCCAGTGCCCATTCTGGTGTATGAAGAGCCTACAATAATAAGCACCACTGACTGATACAGGTCACGTGGTTCCCATACAATTTTCCTGTAGTGATAAAGAAACAGCACTGCACCCACCACCAAAGGCAGAATTATGTGTATCCTGAGCTTGCACACTACTTCTGTTTTGCTTGAGTATATAGTGGTCAACAACTACGCTATCTTCTGGTGCACTATACATTTTATATGATGATCCACTCCAGTATTAATTATGACAGGTAATAAGCAAAGCCCATGTACACCTCCCATGACTCTAAACCATACTGACAATCCCCTTCAGTGCTTATATCCACAAGCCTTTGTTTCCCTGCAGATCTCCCTTAACAGCCCAATAATCTTTCCTCATACTCTATAGAGTTCCAAAACTCCCAGACACCATCTGGCCACATTGAGTTGTGTGTCTACTTAGAGTCCAATTGACATGCAAACTAAATGCAAACTACAAACAGAATTTAACAGCACATCACCAGTTTTAAGACACAATCCGTCAAACATTTCAGAGGACTATGAAGAAAATATAGCCTACACTTGCAAATCATTGGACATAATGTCTGACATCCAATAAACCCTTTCATAGCCTATAGAAATTTGCCTGCTACAAAATCTACTGGAAAATATCTTTAAAATTTCCCTTAACAGCAAAGAACACCAATATCCCCTATAGGGGAAACATTAAAAAATTGCTGAATTATGCAACAATAAAAAATGAAAGGATAAGTGGCAGTGAATTTGAATCCTAGGATCTGGTAATTCTTTACTGCCAGCACTGAACCCAGAATGCTCAGGTCCAGACCTTTCAATGCACAAAGCAGGAGTCATTTCAATAGCTTTGATTTGTTCAAGTCTGGGGCCTTACACAGGCAGTAAGGAATTATCTGTTCATAAAACTGTGTAAGGAGCCAGAAACGTAATTCACCCACTAAAACTTACACCAAAAATCAGCCTTCCAAACTTTGAGGATGGAGAATAAAACAAATAACAGCAATTCAGAAATAGTGAGATTTTAATTCTTCCTCCACCATTGCTTGTGAGAACTAACTTTACTCCTCACTAGTTTTTAAAATACGAATCCTAAACATCTTTTTTTGGAATAACTTTCCCTTCCCTTTCCTTCCCTCTTTGGGTGCAAAGGAGAAGGGAAACTGCTGGCTTCACATCTGCTCCCTTTCTAAGAAAAGGAAAAGAGATGGGTTTGAAGGGAGCTTCCGTGTTATTTTAATCCAGTTGCTTTGAAAAGCTGGGTTGAGTGGATGACCTTGCCCACACTTGGCAGGGATGAGGCAAAATAAGGCAGAGGGACTGCTTCTGCTCACTTTTAACCAGGCATTTTGTATTTATTCCTGACTCTCATATTTTTGGTTAGTAGTCAGCATGTTCCACTGGAAGGGAATTTTCTCACATAAAATTTTAACTTTATGGTTACTGTTCCCTTCAGCTCAAGCCATGGAAATGTCAGCTAGGGACTGACTCTTCAAAGAGGATGGCTGTATCCCACTGGGTAGCCTGGAGATGATGTGCAAGTGCAGCAGTGAAAGGAGGCCTGACCCTGTCCATTTCCCCATCTCCAGGAGGCTGGGAAGGAGCACAAGCCCAGCCTCCAAGCAGGGTTCCAAGCACTTCTCTTCCCCTGTAAGAGCACAGTACATACTGTTGGTGAGCAGGTGATTCTGCTGCAGAGGACTGAGTGGGTGTGCACTTCCAAGGCCTGACTGCCCTGACAGTGTGGGATGACCAATGCTGTGCTGTGATCCTGTTGTAATGGGAGACTGAAGCTTGTCTTTATCCCAGGATGATTCACTCCCACCTGCAAAAGAGGGTACAAACAAACCATAAATGCACACACTTTTCCTTCAAAGACGGTGTGCTTGGTTAGCAATGAGCTAATCCTCTTTACCATAGCTAAGCACTGAGCACAAACACAGGACTCAAAACCTGAAGTTTAAAAAAATAAATTTGGAAAATATGCATCAGGGAAAAAAACCTATCAGAAACTTTCAGCATCACCTACCTTCATAAGGCCAGTTTCTGAACAGAGGAAAAGCTGTATGTTTAAGGATAAAATCATCCAAGTAAATATCAATCACAAGTAAGTAATCAGAAAGGGACCATATGAGAGACACTGAAGCCCAATCCTGTGCTGTCACAATGAATGGGGCCACACAAGCCCAGCCAGAGACTAATGGCTGTCTACCCTGGGGCTCATCAGGGCTCTCACCACTGGTAATCCTACTGGAGAGTTGCTCCCTCCAACACCTTAGCACTCCAGCTTAAATTCAGTCCTGAACAAGTTAGAACAATTTACCCTGCTCCTGTATTATCTTTGCATTTAAACAGCTTTCCCTCCGCTGCTGGGTTTGGTCCTGGGGATGTCCTAAGTGAAATACTTCATTAGGATAAAAAGCCAGGCATTAGGTTGGGTTTGGAAAACACCAGTATCCAGGAATTTAATTTCAAAGAGTCCAGATACGGACTATGTGAGGTATTTAATGTCTAGAGGAAGCCATAGCACAGCAAACTAAGCACTCAGGTGCTGGGTCTAGATAACTGTTTGGTGTTCTGCAGCAGTTTTGCAGATGGCAGTTTTCTCCAGGATTACACTTACACACTTGAATAACAAGAAGATTCTTCTAGACAGCAGTTAAGTAGACCACGGCAGTGAATTCTGATCCACACCTGGTCCACAAAACACATCAGTTTAAAAAAGAGTGAGCATTTGTAAAGAGGCATTTTCAGTATGCTCCCTTCTCAGGTACACCCCGCATTGCCACTCAGATTACACATTCTTATACTGATCTATAATGGCAGTATTGACTCTTTCGAATTTATGAAGAATTTCAATTAGAATAAATGAAGATAGTACTGTGATGCAGCAGACAGAGGCAGCAAGCAAAAAACCCCATTTTAATTGAATATGAAAGTAACAGAAAAATTCCATTCCTGTTAATAGTTAGCTAATAAACATGATTAATTCAGCTAAATGAGAAAGTTTGAAAGATCAGTGATTGAGGAAAAAAGGAAATCACTCCATCATTTTAGCACTACGTCCAAGTGTGAATTACCTTCTTACAAAAGATTTGCAATTTGTAAAATAATGAGTAATACACTGACAAAAAAATATGCACTAAAAGAGGCCATGTGAGAGAATAGAGCATGGCACAGTGCAGTAATGAGAACTACTAGAGTTAAGGCTGTGTCAGCATCTGTGCTAAATACAGAGTATAGCAACTTCTTCAAACAACATTTGATACTTCACAAAGAAGCTGCTGGTTCTGACTCCTGTGAAATATAGGTGGTATTATTTTGCTGAGATACTTATCAACTTAAATGTGTCATTATAAAAAAGGATTTTCGGAGGAAATGTTTAGCCTTTGATTTTACTGAGTCTTATTTCTCTCCATAAGCTTTTTCCAGTGTACTGAAGTTTCACAATTATACTTTACTCTTCCTCTAGAAACACACAGAACATTCACCTCGGCATGAATTTTTTGCTTAGAAACAGATTTTGCACAGGTAAGTTTAGGTATCGGAGCAGTGGCCACAAAAGACACCTGTGCACAAGACAGCTTGCTGGAGATCTTCTGAATGAAAACAAAAAGCTGCACTCTTCATCCAACTCTCTCACTCATCCCATTTGCTTCTTTCTAGTACCTCCAACCTTAGGCACAGATGGTCTAAATTCTTAATTCATTTACTTATTTCTGGAAGTTTCTCTTGTCTTTCCAAAGCCTCATGCATCTACCCAATCATACTTCAGTGGCCCTACCAGCTTTCTGTGCCCTGCTTTACAAGGTTGCATATTCCGGAGGGAAGTACAATTATTCCTCTTTCCCAGGTGAAGTGCACTGCACAGAAAAGTGACTTAAGGAAACTGGCATGGAACAGCAAACTGAATTTAAATTGTGGTGTACAGTCCAAATCACTGAACCAGTTTTTCTTACAGATGGGGACAATAATAACTTCTTTCCCTGCAAATTCCACTTGTAAATCTGCTCCAGTATTCAGTGCCAGCAACACAAGAATAAATTGCAACACACTTATCTCTAGAGACCATTCCTGTATTCTTATATTCTCTATCACTTCCCCTTAAGGAAAGGAAAAATTACTGTTGTGTGATGTATAATAAAAGTGCATGGTAAATGAAATGTATCCTGTAGACTACAGAGATAAGAGCTTCACCACTTCATCTGGACTGCACATACCATGTAGTATCAAGTCTCTTAAAAAGAAAACAATGAGAACTTCTTCTTACCTAGAACTGTTCAGTTGTGACATGTTTTACAAGGGCTGTATGATGATCACCAGCCCACAAGTGGGAAAGCTGGGGTGCAGAATTATGAAGCAATTGCCTCCATGTTACCTGGTACACCAGTTGTGGAAGTAGAAGAGAAGTCAGGTCTCATGGGTCCTACTCCCGTGCTCTGCAGCACAGACATACAGATTCATCCCACCCACAGTCCCTTTGCATAGCTAAAAAGTAATGGTTTCAAGAGAAAACCTGCATCCTTCCCTGCTGTATCAACCTCCACATACTAATACAAGTTTAAGTGTCAATAGGAACCAGAACTAGATTCACGTTCTAAATCCACTATGTGAAATGCAGACCTGTGGTGATATTCTCGGTCCTTCCACTCTCATGCATTTTCTGTTGAAAGCTCATTTTTGAGCATGATCATTTTCTTATTTAGTAATACTGTTGTCAGCACCTTGTATCATCAAGTACACACTTCACACACACACACACACACATATATATCTCAATGCCTATCTTCTTTGTTACCATAACAATTAGAAGTGAATACATCTATAAAAAGTAACTCCTCCTTAATACTTCACATTTAGGTTTAGCCATAATTTTTCAGATTTTTGTTCATTGTCATTTTTTGTCCAAATTGGTGCATTGGTAAGGCAAAGATGTCATGCTTTAGTATGAAGAGCTTCCAGCTGAAACTAAAAAAGACACTTCATGATATGAATCACACAACATACAACAAAGAAATTAATTTATGGGAGCGTTTTTTTTTTTCTTCTCATTATATTAAAAAAATGTTTGGCCTTTGAAGAAATTTTTCGTAGGAAAAAATAATTTCTTTGTCCACAGTAAGCTAGTGAAGGCTTTCACTCTTTTTAATATAGAAGATAAGGAGTCTAAAATTAGACAATGATCTGTGCCAGCTGTACATAGCAAGAAGGGCTTCAAGTAATTTCTTTGAGGTGTACGCGAAGAAGCAAAAAGGGAAAAATATATGGAAAAAAGCAAACACACATCACTATGGAAAATGACACAACAGAAAAGAGCAACACAACTCACTTTATGTTGAGATTATGAAAGGAAATAGAGCTTTTTATTTATTTTAAATGGGAAAGAATATTTCCTCTTAATTAGTACCTTGATTCTTAGGTGTCATAGAAATATTATTAGAGCATCCAGAAGTCTGTTGATTTGTCAGAATGCCAATACACCATTTATAGGCTTTACAAAAAGCTTTACATTTAACACTATTATCCCACTACCCATACGACCTTCTCTCCAACAGATAAAACTAAAGGACAGAAAGGTAATTTTTCCTTATCTTGTTTGCATTCTAGTCGATCTTGTCCCAGAACAGATTGTATTCAGCACTTAAAAAGGGCAAGAGAGACAAGAACCTCCATCTTCCAAAGCTCCTGATGCTTGTCAGAAGCTAGCACAGAGTCTGCAGTTTCCTTCACCCAGCCACACCGAAGTGGGAAGAAAACGGCAGAGGTATTAGCCGACTATAAGAGACTGCAGAATGCACTGACTGCCCAGCAGCAGGAGGTATTTCAACCATCCAGCTGAGGCAAACGTGTGGTGTAGAGGTCTGCTTTCAGCTTTGCAGCTGAAGGCACAACAGGGATTGTCCTGGCTGTCTGCACTGTACTGATGCCTATGTAGAAATGCAGTGCAGGTATCGAAGGGCACAAGACCAAGACAGACAGGACACTACATGGGTGTAGTAAGAGAAAGAGTTACTTACCATATGCTTAGTTATCAAAGCCTGGTATTTACCAGTCTTACCAGGTTATTTGAGAGAATTACTTTGTGCACAAATTGCACTTACATTCAAGTAAGCACAAAGCTAATGTTAGAAACCCCAGCCTATTCACCTCACAATGAAAATGCAGGCAGAGATGAGCTTTCCCTCAGAGCCAGTTACAGCCCAGTCGCCAAATTCTGCATGTATCTGTTCCCAAGTCCCTATGAACAGCAAATCCAGATGTAGATGGAGTTAAATCACAGCTAACATGGACAGAGAAAATCAGGCTATGCAATATGCACCCATACCCATGCTGCTGCTGCTGCATGCTGTACTCACAGAGTCACTGCAAGGTGATTTACAATCATGTACACATCTGCAAAGTGTCTCTGTTAAAGTTTCATTTTGTTTAGTTGAAGGAAATGTAAGTGATAAGCTCAGCTTAATGTCTCTGAAAATGCTGCTGCTCACCTGAGTATAGTGATTTAACAAGGTAACACTTCAAGCTATGTGTTTTCTAGTAATAAACCTCTCTGTGCGTTTGCGGTTTTCAAAAAGAGAGCCTCAAAACTTTCTTTGATGAAGATATATTTGTGATATCAAATTAGTGTCTTGGTTTTAGGTTCTGAAAGACCTCCTGAAAGTAATCGAAGTTCAATTTGGTGATAGTTTCTTTTCATTTGGTTTCAAATTCATTTTATCAGCCTTAAAACTCTCTGGTCTAGCTAAATGAAATCCACTCTGTCAGGGGTACCTCTGAATTGAACAAGCACACTGCTTCAATCTAAGTCTCCCATCTTATTTTTTGTTGTGATACAGTTCTGAAAAATGGCACTCCAATTGTTAAAGCAATACCATCTTCAATGTCCAATTTTATTCCAGAATTATTTTAAAACACGTTTTTCATGCTGTTGGGCAGACTAAGCCTAATGTCAGCTGCAAAGAAAAAAGGATTCACAGCATCACTATTTCAGCACTGATAATTTCATAGAGTCATAGAATGGTTTGGTTTGAGAAGGAACTGTAAAGATCATCTTAGTCCACCTCCCCCTGCAGTCAGCAGGGACAAAAATCAACCAGCAATCAAAAATTTAATTACTGATGACCATCTTTTGACTTTAACAATCAAAATTCAGAGCATTTACCTCTGACTTTTAAGTGGCCTTGGAAAGGTTATGGTTCACCCAGAAGCCCAGTACACCTAAACCAAGAGGAGCCTACGTGCCAGCACTCCAAGCCCCAGGGTTTTTGGGTGTCCCAGACTATTTGCTTTTACCAATATCCCAATCTCACTGTGGGAAATGGCTGCTTCTTTGGCTACACATAACATTCTCTGCTGAAGATACTTCAACCTACAATCTTATGTCAACTCTTTCCACGGTACCAGTATTTGCATGTCCGGATCAGGATTATAACCCATTTCACCTCAGTTCTGTCCTTTGTGTTGGCAGAAGACTACACAAGAGTGACACTTTCTGTGGTCTTCTGTTAATCCCAAATAAACTTACTTATTTTAAAACAGGAGAGTTTCAATGACAGGACACCCACCTGAAAAATCAAACTGGAAATTTGCAATGCATTTAAAGCTTTAGTGCTCTGATTTTCTTAGCTGTGTGTAGTCATCTACATCAACTCCTGGACTGTGCCCTGCAAGAAAGCCATGTAAGTGTGTAGGGGAAGATATTAAAACTCAAGAAATCCAGTGATGGTTTTACTGGGCTACTTCCAAAAACTTATCAAGTGGTTCAGCAGATGTAATTACTGCTTAGCCCTGCCAAAGCTTTGAAATGTGCCCATTAATTCAGCAATTCCCAATCTGTCCATCAGTCAGTCATACTTAAAAAATATGTCTGTCACAACTTAGGTGAAGTAATCTGTTGATAATTGTACAATAAGAAGGCATCTGAAATCTGAATATAATTTCTAAACTTTTTGAAAAGTCTTAATGACAGCAATATCAAAGTTTATTTCACAGCAAACAGGATACTGAAGATAACTGGGAATATGTCAGAATATTTGATGCCAATTTAATTAAGAACAATTAATTCCAGGATGATACTTTTTCAGCAGATAAAAGCAGAGACTTGCTATTTATTTAGGGATCAAATTATCCCTCCCAAACTGTCAATTGCTTCCTTTAAAATGAACAAAGAAAGAGAATTAAGGTGGTAAACCCAATGTGTTCTGAAGTTCATAAATTATTAGTGATGATTACAGTGCTAAAGCAGAAGGCCTGGGAAGTCTCCTTATTGCCAGCAACCTTGGAAAGTCAGACTGTCCTACAATGGGCCTTGCCAGTCAAAAAGAAATCTCACAGCTACAATCAGGCACTTGGTGTCAAGCACTCATTAACAGTGTAAAACCTCTCCTCCTGGCCTGGGTCATTCGCCCCTTCCAATGCCATGCACAGAAATGCTGATGGTTACTAAAACACACCAGGGTGTTTTCTCCTGCTTTCTAAGACCAGTGTAGAGGAACTACTGGCTGCAGACACAAAACCATTTCAGCAAAACAGTCTTCTGTGGCTAACTGCTGAAATATGCATGGCTTTCTTCTCGAGGAACTGATATTGGAAAACTGGAAACATGTTGAAGAGCAAATAAAAAGATGTAGGGTAAATAAAGAAAACACAATATGATGTAAGGGTCTAGTGATGTAAGGGTCTAGTTTGATAAAAACAGAAACTGCTCCAAAGGGCAGTATCTTGAATGAAACTCAAAATACCAAACCTACCTCAAACAGGTCAGCTGATTCAACTTGTACCACCACAGCACAGCATTAAAGCTTGATTTAGCAAGATGAAGCATTATATTTACAGCAAGTTAGATAAATACACTAATTTTCATCAAAAAGCACCAATATCTGAAAGCACTTTTCAAAGCTAACCACTCCCCTCTTTTCTTTTGCTGATGTAGTCATGCATAAATATTAGTCAAAACAAGTAGCTTCTTGGCTAGGAAGGTGACACGCTGAAGAAAAGCTCTGGTAATCAATAAATGAATCCTTTGCTTCTTTGTTACCTGATAGTTAACCATGTCATAATGAAAGCAGGGGAGGTGTCTGGGAAAAGCCTGTAATCTTCTTATCAATAGTTAAGTATTTATGGCCTCCTAAGCAGAAATTAGTAATGATATTTCAGAAGGGAGGGGCAACATAACTAAAGGACTAACCTCTCCCAGAGTGACTGCACACAGCCAGCCTAACACCTTGTCTCTAACAAGGGCCAAAAGCAACACACACCAGAGAGTTTAAAACCAGAGAAAACCTAGACTGACAACTTCCAACATACTCTCCAACAACTTAGGCATTAGGAACTTCCTGAAACAGAGATCTTCTTCAATTTTATAACATTTCATTGATCTTTCTTCCATTAAATTAACTGGAGGCCAATTTTTTGCATCTAGAATACCCCGTAGCAAGGTGTTGCACAGCTTGGTGATGCACTGTATGAACAGCTACTTCTATTTATTTGCAGGTGTATTTTGGAGGCTTAACTTGGCATTTGCTGCCTTCCTCTGACCTCTTCTGGTTCTTGTAGTGGATTTAATAACACATCCTTGTTCAGTTTCTTCTATACAACGTGTAGTATCATTCTTAGAATTAGAGAGACTTAAAGTCTGAACTTCCTTTTGGATCTACATCAGTGTGAAAAACATCTGCAATCCCTTTCCTGAGAGATAATAAATGACCTCCACTGCTGTAGGAACCTCAGCAAGTTCGAGCTAGCAAGCAGCCAATATACCTTTGCTTTCCTACTGGAAAGCTGGGTGAGGCACTGCCCTACTCCTGACAGCTTACAGAACCTGCTTTTGACAAAAGAAAGCTTACAAATATCTATAGAGATTGTTATTTCAAAGACACAATGTTGGTGAGGGAGAACAGCCTGGAAACATTCAATACTATTCTGAAATGTAACCGCAGGATTCTGGTCCATCCTCGCAAACCCGATCTGCTCCCTTCTGCACTCCGAACTGCTACTGCTAACACTTTCAGTAATAAATGTGTGACTTTATTGCTATCCATTTTTTCAGACAAACATAAGAACACTGTACTAGAACATGGTATCTCTTCTGGTTTAGGACCGACCACAACAACAAAAATACCCATTTTCTACTGCAGGCCCAAAATCTGTCTCCAGGAACACGTGCATTTCACAGCGAGAAGTAAGGTCAACATTTTGGTCTGTCATGTTTTTATTACTGTTGATGATGCACAAGCCAGAAATAAAAACAGCTTAACTTTCAGATCTTGAACAGAGTCTGCAGGGCTGTCTGCCAGAAAGGATAAAACATACATCTTTCTAAACTCAATGACTGCAGCCAGAAACAAGAAACTAAGATTCATATTCCAGTGGTGATAATCATTGACACCTTCACTCACCACAGACTAAGGGGGTTATTTTGTATTGTTGGGGGCTTTGATTATTTGTTTGGTTTTTAAATCACTTAATATTCTCCAATATTTAACAACCCCTGAGACAGCTGTACTCTGTATTTTTACTGTGCCTATAACTAGCTAGATAGGTTAGTTTGATTTTGAGAGGCTTTGAGAACATCTCTCCACCCACAGGAAACAGTAGGGTACAAAATCAGATCATTTCAGTTTCAACAACTTCTCATTTACTATTTCTTTGAAATCATTATTCTGAACTGTTCAAGTTACAGCTTGTAATCTTCTGAGTTAATTTGTAGTGACATAAATGAATTATGTATTTATAGTATTTTCAAAACCTCCTAATGCTGAAAGAGCTCTGTGTAATACCAAGTATGGCTTGAAAGGATTAACTACAGCGTGTGGCACTTCACACACACATTTGGACAACCTTCCAAACCGTTGCAACTTGAAGCATCTACACAGAACTAAAGGATGCTGGAGATTTTACTAGCAAATGAAAGGCTGCAAAAGGATGCCTGATAGACTTTAAAACTGAAGCTCAGTGACTGCAGAAGCTCTCCACTTGGAGCTCCTGCGCTAAGCCCCTGTTTCTGAAAAGGATCAGTAAGCGCAGGCGCTCACACAGCTCCAACAAGCTATGTCAGTGTGAGGAAGCTAGCAAGGTATAAACTAATTCCAAAGATGCACCATTTTTATGTCTGTCATTCGATTCCTTGCACCAAGTTATTACTGAGTTCCAAAACATCTACAATACTGCCAAAACCAGAAGAGCCTGCGAGCAAACCTAATTCACATAAAAGGCCTGCAGTGAAATCTTCTCTGTTCCATTTAATGCCAGCCTAAAAATAACACAGGAAAAGAACCCTGGAACTGTATTAGCAGCCAATTTCATACTTCCTTTAAAAATTACTTACATAGCTGAATCTATACCTACCACAGCACTCGGACACCTTGTACATTCAATCTTTGATTTTCAGATTATTTTTCTAACTCAGCAAACCTAGCCATTAGGTGCTCTTATCTAATCTCTAGTACAATTCTCCTCAATGAGTATTAGCAGGAGCTTTGCATTAGCTTCTCTAAGGAGCAGGATCAAACCCCTAGATAAGACCAACGGTGTCAAAGAAACTACTCAAAAAAACACATCCTGAATTTGTTATTGTGCAAGGGATAGTCTATATCCTCAAATTAATATTTCTTTCTGTGGTATATGAAACCATGAATAATATCACCAGAACAAACATTATTAAAATGTTGGTATCAGTAGCAGATAAAGCGAAAATATTTCTTAGGAAGAAAAAAGTGAGAGGCTTCAGCAACAAAATAACAACAGCAGAGTGCCAAGCGGAACTTAACTAAGCTTGAGGTTTTGGACAGGATTCATTTCTGCTTGTGGTGTAAGTATGTACCACCTTGATTATCATTTAAAAAAATATTGACAGCTTGCCTTCTCATACCAATGCCTAGTAACAAATTCCAAATGTTTTGTCACATTTCTTGTGAGCAATGCCATCTGCCAGAGGTGGCATTTCATGGCTGTTTACCCTGACTCCCTCCAAGAATTCATCTGCCACTATCTAATGCTGCCTGAATAAAGGGGATTAAGACTCCGATGCAACAGAGACTATTGATAATTTGGTATAATTGGGAAGAAATGAAGATAAATGAGGTTGAGGATGGAGAGGCAATTAGTTGAGCTGCCTGTACAGCTGTGTTCTCGGCCTAGTTCCCCTGGCCTTTCCTTTGGTGAGGTGTGTGCAAATTAAACATAATGACAAATACACTCTTCCCAAAGCTCTTTAGTTTGGGAAGCCTGAAGATATGATTTTCACATCTGAGATTCTAGGCAGTATTCAGTATTTAAAAAAAAAAAAAAGAAAGGGAAAGAGATTTTTTAAAGAGCACTGCACCCTGCAAGAGCACTCCTCTGGCACAGAATCTGACATCACAAGCTCTTGTGTAGCTGTGGGGCTGGCTTTGTGGGTTTAACCAAAAGGATGAAGGCTTCTACCTCCCTCAGTGCCACAGAGAACCTTGATTGTTCCAGAGCTCTGGATGTCTTTGCACCCATAGCTGGTGTCTCAATCTGTAAATGTATTATATCCATGTAACTGGCCAGACAACAACCCCAGAGTATAATTCCCTTAAAATACTGATTCTTTAAAGTCCAGCCCCATGTTTTGCTGCCAGGCCTCCATTTTTCAAACTGAACAAGCATTTAAAAATACTAGTCAAAACATCTTGAGTGAAATAACACAAAATAAATGCTTCATTTTACAAAAGACGTTAGGAGTGACAGATTTTTAGTCATACATTGAATATAAAGACAGCTACCCAGATACGAGCCTTATTTCTAGGCTGTACTGTTTAGGTGAGGCCAAGTAACCAAGTCTGAACACCTCCAAAAGTATTTAAATCCAAAGTGCACAATACAAAGCTCTCAATTAGAAGGGACAAGGCTGATTTGTAGCTCTTTTGCGTACACTGAGATGCATTCATGGAAATACACATTCGATGTGCACACAGTTCAATGTGAACATACAAAAACCACCTTTGCCAGAAGAAATGCCACTCTTTCAGATGAGGTCCTAACAATGTCACAGACGTCAAAGAATCTAAGACCCCTTTTAGAAAGGAAGCCAATATTTACAGAGGCAGCTTTGGTTTAGACATTTTCCCCTGACTACTCACGACGAGTATTTTCTGCTTTCATATACAGGTGATTCTCTCTGACTGAAGTCTTAAAGTCCTCATAAAACTGCACTTTTTCCTGCATCCATATTGTCTCCAGGTATTAAAATAATATTTTTGGCTTACTTTACAAATGTTCCTCAGATAAAGACAATGCTCCTTTGTCAATGATTTTGGTAACTTTTGGAAGAAAAATTTTAAATGTTCTGAAGAACAACAGCTTAATAGATATATTTTGCAATGTGGAATTTTAGCATATAGTTGTTTAGCAGTGTAGAGTGTGGTTCCTTGGTATGTTCTCAAAGCTGAAAGTGCTTGATACAATCCCTTTCCAGACTGAGAGGACTTTGGCAAAGTACAACCTCTCCTCTTCATTTTATGCATATGAAAACCTTTTCTCAGTCTCAATGCTGCACTCAGAGATCAACCAAAATTTCAGATCAGCCTTGTCTAATGTACTTTTTCATTTTGGATTAGATAGCTAGAAAACACAAAAAATAATTCACTTTTTATGAGGCAAACTTGCCAAGAGGGAAAAAAATAATTATAGTTTACACTTAAATTTACATGTACCTTGTTTTGTCTTACTGAAGCTGAAAATTCAGCTGAGGTAAACCTTTATACAACAAAAGCCTGCAATATTCAAACGGCATATATTACACCTCTGGTCTTTTACTGAAACTCTTCTCTCATTAACATTGTAAATGAGAACAAATTCTTTGCTGTCCATCTCCTGCCTTGACACTATCAAAGTATTCCAAGTTAATCTTTAATCTTGTGACTGAGTGTGTACAGTGCACACATTAACTAAGCCACACTGAGCAAGGCTTTGGCTTTCCACTGGGAACAAATGCCCATGTCCTGGCTGGAGAGGCAGCTACAGCTCCCTCCAGCTCTGCCCTGCTTTCTCACACCTGCACCACAGCTGTACACACTTACCAACACTCATGTTGGCAGCCTCCATCTCCTGGGATCATACAGGGTTGAGTGCTCTCAAACAAAGCCAAAATATACGTCTCTGTGGGTGCTCCTGATGTGTGTCAGCGTTGCTGCAGTCAACAATGCCCAGTCCAGCCCTTGCCTTTTATTTAGCATTTGAGAAACGCGTGGCCCTTGTGCCTGACTGCCAGCAGCAGCACTGGCTGCCCTCTGGAGAACAACTACTGGCTGAGGGCCACACGCTGCGGCCAGGCAGGAGGGAAAAGGCTGTGGCAGAAACCACAGCGCAATGGGGAGACTCACTCTGGGTCCATTCTGGATGGTGACCTCCTTAAGCACATGGAAAAGAAGAAAAAGGATCAAAACTGTTCCCTAACTCAGTAGGTTGCTGGACACAGAAAGGACAGCAATTTCAAGAACACTTCCATGACCTAAAAGGTAGTAAACTACAGCTTCTGTGTGAGCAGGCGAGAAAACAAAGAAAACAAAGAGAAGTGATACGAGGAAAAACAACAAAAATATTTCCCTGGCATGAATAGGACAAAGGCAGAGCTGCAAATTAAATACTCTGTTTTCCATATTCATTTTGCTTTGATTTCCCACTTCCGCATTAAAATATTTCTCCAAGTCCCTCTTCTTTTTCCTCTATCTTACACAGCCCTTCCTCAGAGATGGCTAATTCTCTTCACACCAAAATCCAATCCTCAAACCATAAAACGTGGCAGACTACTGGTGAGTGCGAGGCTTTAAGTGAAGCTAAGAAAATACAGTGTTTTTGTAGAACCTCTTCTCACTGTTTTACAAAGCTTCTGTGCTTACAGCTGTTTTAGGATGGTAAACATGAGTTCTGCTCTACCTCTTCTTGATTCTGAAACTCAAGACACATCCAATTTGAGTATAGAAGTATACAACAAACAGCAGCTCTTTGACTGCTCTATTTTTTCTTTATTTATTTGTGCCCTACTTTCAAATGACTGCTCATTTTCCCATTTTATAATGGTACCTACAGCAGTATAATGTAAGATTTCTAAAGACAGAACAGCAACATTATTATAAATGTAACTGCGATTTCTCAAAAGCGAACCTGGAAAGCAAAAAGAAGTAACTGCAGAAGTATCTGTGCAATCCACTAAGCCAGTAAAATGTTCACAAAATTACTTCTCTGCCCCACTTCAGATAAAGTTTTTAGAAGCTGTGTTGGAATGGTACCTATCTGAAAAATGAACCATAGTAAATAGCTGTCAATGCTATTACAGTGCCATCTGAAAAACATACAGAGTTCCTCACGGAAAACAAGTTTGTCCTCAATAAACACTACCCCAGTCCATGAAGCTGACTCAAAAAAGATGTAATTTGTGGCTTACTGTGAGGTATTTGCATAAAGAAAGCTAGCACACAGCTCTAGCTGATGATTGAGGATAACAGCCATGGATTTCAACAGATTTTCAGAGCTCCCTGGTATATGCTGAGAACAACAATATCAAAAGGGTCCTCTCTCCAGCACTGCTGGTGTCAAGGTTAATGAGCTAAAACTTGTTAAATTGATATTACCAAACTAATGACTTTTTTATAGTATACTGGATGGATTTTAGCAGACAGGCTAATGTGGAACACTGCTAGTCTTAATTGAATTAGAAGTTATTGCTTGTAGACAATTAAAATGACTACAAATGGAGGAGCTGTGAGGAAGTTGTCTATCTGGACACACCTGTAATGAAAGTACAAAGTTTCTTGAAAAGAAATTGGTCTCCATGACAATTCCAGGACAAATTTGGAATGGAATAAGCAGGTTCCAGTTGAACAGATCTGTCATTTCAAACTGTTGCTTTCGGAATTTTAAATATAGTATGAACTTCTTTAAAAAAAAGTTTTTCCATCAACTATATCACACATTCGGTGGATTTGGTCCCTGCAGGGTTAATGGTTAGACTCAACAAGGTCTTTTCCTACCTGAATGATTCTGTGAGTCTATGATTCATACATTAAGACAGAAGGGAAATAAATGCCTGGAGTCTACATCCAAAATAGATGAACAAACAGCAGGGAAAAAAAAAAGTACAGCTATTTAATGAATCATATTAAAAGGGAAGTTTATGAAAAATAAATAGCATTTGTAGATGATTAAATTTTGAAGGTGAGATGTTGTTTAAGTGCACCAACCATTTATTTCAGTGCCATAACTGCACCTAAAATAATTTGTTTTTTTAAATCCAAATTGAAGATTCACTGCTATCCTATGACTTGGACTCTCCATTTACATAGTAGGGGCAGGGTTTGGGCTGTAATTATTCAAGGCAGTTTCAAAGAAAGAAGAGCTGTTAAATTAGTTCCACAGACAATCAGTATCAGTTGCTAGCAACAGGACAATGCAAACATTTCTTCTACAGACAGAATCACAGAGTTTAAATTCTGAGAGGCTCATTAGAGATTATCCTCCTAAATGTAAGATACCTACAAGTTTCATCCCTTCCTGGTTCAGACAGTATTTTTCTATGAAAGTTTAATCTCTCACTAACACAGAAATGTTATTTAACATACACTACACAGCCAGATACATTTGGTATTTATAAAAAAGTAAATTCAAGATCTTACTCATGCCAGCTGTTCTAGTCTTTTCTAAAGGACTTTTCTCCCTGGGTCTAGGATTTTACAGAGAAGGAGAATAAAGTTGCACTCAGCTTCCAAAAAGTACCTGCACTGTCAAAAATCAAGAAAAATATTGGAGTGGGGAATATTTCTCAAGGATGGAAAGCCCAAAATCCTCCTTACATCAAGTACTTGAGACAGTGAATCAGAAACCAGAGTCACTGCAACCTCCGAGACACTTTTCTTCCCAATACCTTTCAAATTTCCATCTGAAATGAGAAAGTAAACCACAATTTAACTACTATTATAATCTTTAGAGCAAAAGGGGGGAATGCAGCTTCTGGTTTTAAAATACTTGTCCCATGACATGGGCAATGGAATATACAGATCACATACAAGTATGGTGAAATTTCACTAGTCACCAAGTTTCATTGGTCTCCATCCTTACAGCAGCCTGAGCATCTTCTTAAAAAGAATTTAGTCCCATTTTTATAGTGCACAAATAGAGAACAGACACGACATCCCCCTCCCCCAATTTTCTAGGTTCTAAATATCAATGCATGTCTGATCTTAAAGGCAAGCTCAACATTTATGCCTTGTCTTGGGTGATAAAGTTCATGAATATGTAATGAGGGTGGAACAACTCTGCTACTGATTAAATGTCAAAAAAGGTTTTATTGTCAAATATCCTGTAAATACAGAAGATATACAACAAAGAGCATTAATTGCAGGTGGCTCTGAACAGCTTAAAAAATGCACATAATCTAAACAGCAAATGTTGATTTTCAGTTTCAACTACCAATTTTAATTTGCCTTCAGGATGCACCCCCAGTCAAGCTGTTAAGAGAGAATGAACTAAAACATGGCCAAACTCAAGTGACTGAAATGCATTCAAGGGCAGATGTTAGTATGTTAAGAGTCTACACCCTAAGTGCAGAGGACAGAACTAACCAACATATCCCAAACTCTGGATCTTTATCAGCATTTACCTAAACCTTTGGGAATATGTAGAAGAGATTAATGTGGAAATTTGGTCAGAACAGCTGAAAGGCTGAAATAGCAGGCCCCGCAAATTCGGCATGGGGCTTGACTGCCTGTAGCTCTCCTGCAAACTAAGTATTTTTTGAAAAAGAGAGAAGATCTAGCAGCTAGACTGCAAAGGAGCTCAGGCCAACAGTATCCTGCTTCCAGGACACATCAGGACAGTAAGAGTTTCACACATGTATACAAGATAGCTGTGTGTATAATCAGAAGAAATTCTTTCTCCCTCTCCTGTTCTGTTCTGCTGCACTAAGCACTGGCACAGCCTTCACTCAAGCACTGTGCTGGGTTGGGAACCAGCAGGGTATGATTCACCTGGAGAGAGGCCAGAGGAGTGCAGTGAGAAGTGACCAGGGACTGAGAAGATCATCAGTATGGAGCACGTTCAAAAGAGCAGGCGTGTTTCATGTCGGGGAAGGAAGACAGGAGACTCACTAATAGTCTTCTCTTGACAAAAGAGATGTTCAGTAATAAAAGGGGAATAAATGGTTCTCTGTACCCACAGTGCACAGACCAAGAAGTAGCAAGGAAAAACTATCAAGGAAAACTTAGGTTAAACATTAGGACAATGGGCATGGTTAGTAAGCCTGTAAGATTAAGCTGAACAACTATCAGTCAGACAGGACACTGGCAGAGTTCTTGCTTCACTGACAGCATGGATTAGAAAACAAGCCTGAAAGTGAAGTTTTCCTATGATCCTGAACACTGCAACACAGAGCCCAGAACCAGAGGCAGTGCCAATCTGCAGGGTGACACGGCCGTCCTGAACTCATCTGCCACTGCTAAACTCCATCTGACCCTGCTCTAGATCTGTGCACTGCAACATAGCATACTGCAGGGTATGGCCTGGGGTGTTGATCCACAACACAAGATCATCAGCCTGCACTATGGTCTCTTCTTGAGCTACAATAATCACTCAGCTAAAGCTTTACCTTCTAGTCTCTTCAAGAAAACATCACAGTTTGAGAAGATGCTACTAGTCTAAAACCATGAGGTGCAGGCTTTCTGCTCCTCCCAAGATGAAACACGTACCTGCAAAAACTAATACACAAAGTGGCCACCCTAAAACACCTCTTAATTACTTCCCAGCTAACACACTGTTGGTTGCATTTCCCAGATAACGAACACATTTAGATGGGATCTGAAACACGTAGTAAAAACCAATGCATTTCCCCTTTAAATTATGGACAAATTAGCAGCTTCAATTATATGGTGCCAACAAGATTTTCTTCTCCATGACTAAATGGACCAGGTTTTAATATTCTTCAGTGATCTTATTAATCGAAATTAAGCTTCTAAGAAATTAAGAAAAGTAAGTTCATTTGAGAAAAAGATGTCACAGCCATGGAAATTAAAGATTTCTAGCAGAGTCTGGTGATAAAGGAACATTCACCCTCGGTCTGAGACACCATTGCTGGGTTTTCATCATTGTGACTAGAATGATCTGATAAATTGCTGCTCCTGTATACAGTTCTGGGCTGGGGTTTTTAAAAAGAGCTAAAACCACAGACTACCCACCTGTATCTATTTTTAATTTGGTAATGACTGTACTTGCTAAAATTCTACCAAAATGTCACTCACAACTTTGGATTCCAGCTTTTTTTAAACAGAATATGGAGCAGAAAGCATGACCTATTATGCAAAACTGTCAGATGCTTACTTTTAAAATCACAGAAATTAATGCATAATCCTCATTTCCTTATGGATCAAAACTTTAGAAGGGAAAAGAGAACTTGAATGTAACTATTCAAGATAGGCAAGGTGCTCTATAAAAAGTAATGAGGCTCTGGTCGGTGCATGTCTTGTTTACCCCTAGAGTCCCTACTCCAGAACTTAGTGCTGCCTCTTCCTTTGTGGGTGAGGCAAAGGCAGAATGACTGGAGACCGCTGTGACTTGTGTCTCATCAAATTCACAAATCAGCTAGACATTTAAACTGCGCCAACTGTTGCAAGCAAAACTGCTACTGAATCTCAGCAGCAAAAATGTCAGTTCAGGGCACTCCGCAAAAATCTAGTACTGAATCCTTAACTAAACCCCCACATTATTAAAATGGGGTTTTCTGGGGTTAATGCTACTTTTCTGAGCAAGAAGATATTTCAAATGATCACACCACAAACATTCTTTCCTCAAACACAAATTAACTGTCCGTTAAGGGACTTATTTTAAAAAATCTGATTAAAATTGTAATTCAGGAGACTCCTGCTGTTGGCAGCTGTATCACCATCAATGACATCCTCTGGGGGCCTCTCAGCATGTGGCCCACATCAAAGATAACATGCCAGTTTTCATCCTAACTTATATATGCCTTAACGAGAAGAAGAATGTTCCAGACTACATAATGTAATTAAAGCGTTAAAGTACTTTTTATTGTTAAAATATCATTAAGGTGAGACTGAAGTTGACTCATTAGTATTAACAAAGGCAACTATCACTAATGCTTGCTTTTCCTAACTCTTGGTGTGCTGGACCCAGAACATCCTTACACACTCAACCAGGAAACCAGAGCACACTGGTGAGTCATGCTAATGCACCACGGTGTTTAGACAAATATGTTGCTTTGTGCAAGATGATAAGCAGACAAGATGCTGTCGAAACAGAGTACATACAAGGACCACAAGAAATAAAAGCTGTATTGGACATATGGTACTTCACTCTCCTTGTTCTTTGGTAGCACTGCAGAAAATCTGCAGATCACTAAGCCTACTTCTTAGTGGTTTTGGCATCCCTAGTTGCCAGAGGTCATCTGAGCATCAGTTGATGGTTTCTGCTCCCAGCACTGCTTTTGATTTTATCCAGCAATGACTTAAGAGAAAATACAAAATGCATTTCAGAGAGGTAGACCTTCCTTTCCTTTTTCTCTTCCTGATTCCCTTCCCTCCCTTTCCCACTGAGCATCAAGACCAGAAAGAGACGTTTGCAAACATCATCACACCGTACACCTGTCTGCAGAGAGTAGCTTCCTAAAGGACAGGGCAGTACTCTTGACACTGTGGCCTTCAGTAGAAGCCTACTAAAATGTCTAACCTGGAATGATCTTTCCTTTTAGAAGTGCAGTGCATCCAACCTGTACTGATCTGAATAAAATCTTATACTGAAAAGTCCTACATTTGGTGCATTTCTGGTAAACAGAGAGTGCTGTGGCCACTCCTGTGCCTTGCAGAGACACAAGAGACCTTGTCTCAATGAGGAACTCTGATGAGCAAGATGCCTTCATTTATTGGGTTGGTATTGACCATGACTATCTGCTCCTACTAACAAATGTGAACGTTATAAACAAGAAAAAAGGTAGCCTTGGCTCTACAGTGGCCAAAATGATTTATGACAGCAAGATCTGGTGAAGACAAGTAATGCTCTAAAGGGACTGTGTGAGCTCAGCCTGCATTCACATGTTCTGTGCCCACTCCTAATTACTTCATTTACGACTGTAAAAGTGTTTTAACAGGCAAAAATAATTATTTTGAATAATCCTTCTGAAATATGATATGTATTTTAATTGCATGCACTCTGCCATTAATTAAAGTTCCTACATTTTGGTGCATTAATTCATAGATCCTAACAGTGAAAAAGTAACAAGTATAAGAAGACTGTTTACTAAAATTAAAAATAAAGTTAAAAGGTTAATGCACTCTTGTGATGCTCTTAAAGTAATGCTAAAATGTTTTCATTTGAGTTTTCACTAGACATTCTTTTTCTGCTCTTTAAAATCAATCTCTTTGTTCCAGGAACACATTTCCTGTCAATAAAATGAAAAATGATATAGATTTAGGAGGATAGTGGTCTCAGCGTAGCATCTCTCATATTATTATTCCAGTATCATCTGTTACAAAGTAAGACCAATTCCCACATCTAATTACAAACAGGATTTCAGAGTCATTAAACAAAATACATTTCCATTAGAGCTGCTGTAAGAAGATAGGGGGAAAAATGAAGATTAGTTCATGCTGCACCTCTGTTTTCCAAGCTTTGAAGATTTAGACCTCTGCACTCCGAGACTATAAATTTGTAAAGGATCTGAAAGGTGACAGACATGTGAAAGCTCTCAATTCTACGTGGTTTAGCCAAACCATTTGCATTTTGTCATTAGTTTATCTTTTGCTGCACTTAGTTCCGATAGCAGATACGGCAAGAATCTAGAGAGGTTGTTTATGACTATGCTGTGTGCACCCAGAGGTATTTTATTTGGCATTAGGAAAGGAGGAGTTTTGATAGATATGAATCTTCATTTTCTATATTAAATTTGTTCCAGTAGAAGTTAGAAATCATTGCAAGAAATTCTGTCTTTATGAAAAAAAAAATGTTCTTTGTGCTCTGGAAAAAAGGAGCAGCAGTTCTTTGACTTGAAATAAGATAACAGCCAAAATATACTGAGGAAGCAGATTGTGTGATATGTTAAACTGCTGAAATACAAACTTACAAGTATATATATTCTCCATTCATGAACATTTAGTAGCATCCAATTGTCATGAGAGTCACCCACTCAAAAAAGCATCTGCATAGGCTACAGATTAGATGTTTCATAATAAGTTTTCTAAGTCTACACAAGATAATACCTAAATTCACTTACAATCATAGAATCAACCAGGTTGAAGAGACCTCTAAGCTCATTCAGCCCAACCTATCACTCAGCCCTAGCNAGGCACACTGCTGCTTCATCTTGAGCTACTCTCTACCAGCACCCCCTGGTCCCTCTCTTCCTGGCTGCTCTCCAACCACTCTGTCCCCAGCCTGTAGCACTGCTTGGAGTTGTTGTGGCCAAAGTGTAGAACCCTGCACTTAGCCTTGTTAAATCTCATCCCATTGCACTCTGCCCACCCATCCAGCTTGATCTTTAGAATAGTTGACATTAGCCTGTATTATATAAACATCATATAATTTCATCATGTATGATATAGCATCAAAAATCTGAAACAGAAATGTCTCTCAAAGTAAAAGATGCCTCAGAGTTAAGAGAGAAAAGCACAGAGCATTTCAGTTTCAGAAGTTGTCTGAAGTTCTATTTCCTCTAGTAGTTTTAAAACTACAGCCAGATCTACTGCAAGTTTCTCAGAGCTTGGTGTCAGTCAATCCAAATATGTAAATATTAGCTGATGGATCAACATTTGTGTGTGAATCCTATACATTTACTATAGTTAGAGTCATATTTAAGTGAACAGTTAAAGAACTTGCATGCATTCAACAGGTAGAACCTACCTAAAATGGGACCTTAAAATAGTTTGCACATAAGGAAAAAAAAACCACCTCCACTGAAACTGTGGGTATCTAAAGAATCCTGAAGTTCTTGGTATTTTAATTGTTGCCAGTGGTTGAGGTAACACAGCTGAGACTATTGCACCGACACCGCTGTCCCCAAGCCCCCTGATTTGCCAAAGAAATAGATGCATGTGCACCTTGTTTCCAAGCTTTGCACACAGAGACTGGGTTCTCGGGGTAATTGAGAGGGCCCATGAAAGCCATCACCATTAGGAAGAAATGGAAGAGGAAACAGCAGAATACAAAGCAGGTGCAATCAAGCCAAGCAAACAGCTTCTCACTCCCTGGTTAATGCTTGAGGAGCTGTGCTTTAAAAAGGAAAACAGTAGATCGGCCTTCTCCTGCCAGCTCCAGGAATGTCCCTTACATTATCTGCAGGGAAATCATTGCTCCGTATCGTTCAGCAGCTGCAGACATTTCCTGACAAGCAGCAATGGGTAAAGTTTTTTAAAGCCTCAGTGTTACATGGAATGGTTTAGTTCCTTCACTCCATTTTCACTGAAGGTTTACAATTTCTTAGGTATCACTTAGAAGCAGGTTCAAGAAAGTCCCAAGAAACCACATCTCTAAGTCTATGTATGGCAGCAGATCCTAAAAGCCACTGTGCTTCATCACTATCCTCATTTTCTTCAAGTATTATGGCCTTGGGATAGGGACTCTTATGCAGAGCTTGCCTTCACAGCCAGTCACCTATGGGGCCATGCATGCCTTCATTACCTAGAGCTAGGCAATACCGAGACGTCAGCATGCTGCTCCCTTGCCTCTGCGCTGAGTTAGCCCTGAAGAACCAATGTCTCATGCAGGGGCTTCACCAGCGGTGGTGGGGGTTTGAGATGTACACTGTAACAGCCTGGTCCTACTGCAGAAAAACACATCCCAGACTGATGGGCTAAACAGGAGCCATGAAGTGCTCTGAAGTCATTTCGGACCTCTAGGAGAGCTTTTAAGCTGTGTCTCTGCATGACACTGACCGTCACTGGTCCCGCTGGCTGTGCAGTATGTGCTGTAACACAAGACATACTCACAGCACATCATCTGCATGCTGGAGGAAGCAAGCATATCAAGGAACTTCAACCTCTTTCCTATCTATCCTGCCTATCCCAGTGCTCAGTCCACTCGTGTTCCATGGCAGTGCACCAGCAGCTCACTGCACTTCACTGCCCAATGAACCAGGAGGTCCAGTGAGCCACCACATGCTGCTTTTCACTTCCAGTGTAAAAAGCAAGTATTTTCACAGTCACCACGACCAGGTACATGTCTACAGAAATAGCACAGACGTCTCTAATTCATTATCAGATGTTTTCATCTATCTGCTAAGGCTGGAGTCAAGCCTAGCTTTTGGATGGACATATTAAATTCTTCCTTCAAGATGGTATATATTCCTCCTGGCACAAGGACAATGAAGGCAAATCAAACATATGCCTCACCAGCTTTCCAGCTAAGTCCAAAAATATTAACAGTAGTTTTGACTGGTTATATTTTTTTAAATGGCACAAATGCTTTGTGCTCTTTAAATTGAATTATCATCTTTGAAACAATAACTCTGCTTATGTAACACAAATACACTTGCTCTAACAACAGGAAAAATGACTTCATAAACTCTGTGTGGCACTCAAGGATTTAAAAAAAAAATATCTGTTCTCTGGTCTTGTCATTTTTAGTCTTACAATAAAATAACAGCCTCGGCATCCTGCTTTTTAGAAGAAAAGACCCACCTCTTTTGACTTTTTCAAGCACTTAAAAATTTTAAAAGAGAGAAACTGAAAAATGCTGACCGTGTAATAGCTGGGTATTCACGGTGGGTGGAGAACATGAAAGGTTACAATATGGATCTGTGCCTACGCGTTTCTTTTCAACTTGAGCAGCATCCTCCTGCTTCTGCTAACTCGGCAATCATACAGCTGACAGATTTCTGGGTTTTCTAAATAATGCATGGGATTTTCTTTTAACATGTCAGTGCAAAAGTATCAATTCTGCCCCTGTGTCGTTTGTGATGCTGATTTTCCTTGACAGCATTCCATTAAACCAATGAGTTTTTTCCCTCCTGATGGTTCCTTAAATATTCCTCTGAGTGATGTATTTGTGGTTTTTTAAACAGATTGTGAAGGATGTTTGCATTTATGAGAAAGCTGCATGGCAGGTACTGAAGGGAAAAAAGGATAAAAAGATAACACTTTTTTTTTTCCCTATTAAGAGCTTTTTCTCTGATCCTCATATGCCAAAAGCTAGGGTGTTTCTCCTTTCTTTTCTGCCTAACTTAGCTCCTTGTCTGGAAATCAAGCAACAAGACTCTACATACAGAATAACATTTTGACTTCCTAAGGAAATACCACTGAAACACTTAGTACTGTTTGATATCTCTCCAGGGAAAGCAAAACACATTTATTAAATCGTGCATGCTAACTCCAAAAGCCAGCAGAAGGAAGTAACTGCTTTATTCTTTGCACTGAGGTTCTGTACAAACAGGTACTCTCCTGGATTGCTCTGCACTGATCCTTCTTCATTCATGCAGCTTACAGGACGTTCAGGCAGTATCACCAATACTGTATGTTGCAATTTGTCCTTCACGTTCCAGTTCTATCGCACACTTGTATAAATTACCTGCTGCCATGCTACTACTAAAATAAAAAAACACACCTCTGATTTTCAAATAAGTTTTAAATTTCCCTAGGCAATTATACGCTAATTTCCAGAATACCTTTCATCTAATTTTAGTATTGCATGATGATGAAACAGATGATCTTTACAAACACTTTGTGCAACCAGAGTGGCTTTGTTTTGTTTATCTTATTTCTACAGAATGACAAAGCTGATTATGTAGTTGGGCTTTGAGAGACCTACACACACACAGAGCACATCTGGCTTTAGCTGCCAGCTTCAAACTCCTGATCTTACTCATGTTCCAAAGTGGAGTATGAAAGGCCACATCACTCCTGGCACATGTTGTTACATCATGACTTGCCTTAACTACAGCAACCCTCCAGAATCAACACAATCCTCAGATGTGTGCACTCACTGCCATCAAACTCTCTCATCTCCAAGGACTCACATGGAATAGTCATAAAGAAGGAACAAGATAAGAAAGACTTAGATTTCAGAGGGATTAATTTCTTCCACTTCCAGACACCCAAGTCCCCAGCAACACAGTTCTCTAAAATAAACCTTTCCCAGGTCCTACAAGAAGATGGAGACAGACACTAAGCCACAAGGAACAGTTAGCACAGATTGGCTGGATGGTGGGGCCAGAGAACCTATAGTGCCACATTAAATAGGAGATTTTCAATTGCCTGTGAAGTTTGCTTCAACACTTCATATGATGAGTAGGAAGGTGCAAAAAGAATCTCTTTTCTGAAGAGAGATTGGAAAGAGGACATTAATGTTCAAATGTATAACAACATTCTTCACAGCACTGTGCACTAATGCAGTACTTCAATAAAAAATAGGTGCAGGGTTGTTGGTTTTTTTTTTTCTTGGTACATTTTTTCATGGTTTCTCTATTGCTTCTTACAGTACTATTTTTTTAAGAAGTTATTTAGAATATACCAGAGCTAAACTCCACCATCACCTGGATTATTGTACTACCACAAGAAGGAGGTAGGTATGATCTGATGGCAAAAACATACCAGCTGGACTAGATGCAGGAAAGTGAGTGGCACTTCCTCAGATACACTTGTATGATGCAGTTAGTTATACATCTGCAATTTCCTAGAAGGCAATACATCATCTATGGAATTACAAGCAGTGATTTTGAGAGTTACAGTTTTCAGATTATAAATTGATAGCATGAATTCTGGCTTCAGATACAGAGATTCTTTGAAAGCTTCCACCATCACAGGTGCACTCACAGAGACAAAGACGCCGGGGAATTAATACAAAATCATTTCATACTGACTTCAAGAGATATAGATGAGTTTTGATGTGACTGTGACAAGACATCCTCACCACTTCTTTATTGAGTGACCTGCATAATGACACATCTCCAAAATAGGACTTAATACTGATCAGTTAGATTTTAAATTCCAAACATATGACAGCAAAAGAGGCTATTCCACTCATCTTTCAGACAGGACTAAGGAGGAAGGAACACAAAGGAAGTCAGTGTGTAACACTGAGGTAAAAACCCAACAGACTCTTCAAGCTGTTATCTGTAAGCTGCTTTTTAAGTCAAACAGCAATCCCTCAAGTCTTTGTTACAGTAAGAAGAAAACAAAAATCAAAATTAAAGGAAGTAAAAGGTCCTCTGCTCTGTATATTTCTGATTTGACAGCTACAATTATAACCATTCAAACATCTATTTCCCACAAACTCTCCACAGCCATAACCTTCAGTGATTAATTATAAAGTTCCAGGAGCTATAGTACACAGACTAATTTCCTAAAACAATAAAAGACAGAATTTCTCATTTGGAGCTAAATGAAACACGAACAGGTTGTTATTCATGCTGAAATCTAGATGCAGAGTCATGTTGCAGCCATTACAGAAGCTATTAAACACAACCTCAAATCAAAGAAACTGTAGGTCTGTCTCTTAAAATAAAACGTTTTTCTCACTTATGAGGCTTCTGATTCCTTTGCCCTCTTTCTTTTTAGCTCTTCTTAGTAAAAAAAAAAAAAAACAAACCACCTCTAATTTTCTTTTTTCCACGTTGTGTCCCCATTTTGGATTGAATAGTCATTTAAACTCCAAGAGTCTAGAGCAAAACAAACAGTTGGGAAAGGTTTCCCGCACACAGAATTACCACAGTGTTCCAGCAAATCAAAATCAACTTCTAAACAAAGTGCCCTCTCTCTTCATGGCCTGTCTCAGTCTCCAAAGATTTCCCTGTGGCAAACATCTGATAATCCCTCAGTTATTTTGCATACTGAAATGTCTGAAGCTTTTCATTCCTTCTGGTTTTCCTTTTTGACACGTGCTGCTGTACCTGCTTAACACAAATGGCTAAAAACGATCCTCTGAGAGAGAAGTCATGCACTACAAACATTATCCTAATGCTGGCGTGGCAGAGAACAACCAGAGAAGAAATGGCAATTTTTCATGTGATGAGTGGTAGCTCTTTTTGTTAAGGACTTATATCTCTGTCTGTAAGCAGCATTTTCACTCCATCCAGTACACTTGCTCTTGGCAACTTTACCAAATTAGGCAATGAAAAGGAGAAAGAGCTGAGAAAGATCTTTACATAACTAACACCATCTCCTTACCCTTGGGCCCCACTGTAACTTCAACTGCAGTCAGTGGGATTTTTTCCAAATAATGAAATTGGTATTGAGTCAGTTGTAGAACTCATTGAATTGCTAAACCACAGAGAACTCTCACTTAATATGCATGCTCTTGACATACTGTAGAAAGGCTGGTAGGATAGTCCCCCATAAAACTTGTCAATGAGGTAACTAAAATAATATCATTAATGTACTGTAGCTCCCCCAGTGAAGTACACAAATTTTGCCATATTGGGTAATACAAGAAATCATGAACATTCCTATCAGTGAGCCTTTGTAGGGCAGCTTTTAGGCCCCCCAATACTACTCCATGTGAAACCTTCTTGCATTTCTGTAGGAATTCCATCTACAGTCATATTTCTTAGCTTTCAGTAAAACTTTATTTTGAACTATAGACAGACTATGAGAGTCACACACACTAAATATGCCTTTTCAGTGCTTTTTTTCCTGAATTCAATATGCACTAATTAATTAGGGTCTGAGAGGTGAATAAGAAATACACATCCTACAAACTAGGAAGCGGGGAAAGGGTTTAATGCATGAATTAGAAGCCAGATTTCTTCAATACAGATGAGTACACAAAATTAGCAAAAGGCAATACCACTTTTGGAAAGACTGCTTTGTGCATAATTTGTCATGAATTCAGTTCTTCCTTTAGAAAATGAGTCTAAGACCTCCCAGCTGCTGCTTTATTGGTCTAATAAATTACCATTTTGATGGTACAATGCATACACACTATACACCATCCAAGTAAGCAAACTGTCAGAGCGGGATGCATGTGTGACTTTAGAGATGTGTGAATGCTGATGGGAGAGCTGAAGGCAGTGAGGGATTACACTGTGGCTCTGCTCTTGAATTGGCAATTAAAAAAGGGAGACAAAAGTTTCCAAAGTAGTAAGAGTGTACTCTAGGACTGTTTGTGTGAATAAAAGTGAATCCAAGTGAAGCTTGTAATAAGTATTGTGGAGCTTTCTGGGACAAAAATGTATCTATCTTATCTAGGGCCTCTGCACTACCCAATCAAAAATCTCTTCTATTCACATGAAAAGAACATTATAATAAACAAAGAAATCCTCTTCTAAGGATCTATTTCTAACTTAAACTTTGAACCCTATTCCTGTGAACCTAGGACTCAGGGAGCTTAGTTTGACACCAGCACTTATAATAGTATTGCTTAAGACTGAGTGCGTATTCAGTGTTAGTGTCTTCTACCCAAGGTTATTCCAGCCAGGCAGGCCACAGTAAAGGTTTATCATGACATTGCTTCACAGCTGTGGCTTGCAAATATCAATTGAGTGACAGAGCAAAATGCAGAAAAGCCAAAATTTGATGACATAGCATTCCCTGCTTTACCTTTCTCTAGCGAACCGTGGAAGAGTTCCACCAACCTGATGTTTTTGAAACTTTTCATCATTTACAGGCAAACTCTACTCACTTTATTACTGCCCAAGGAGAATTCTTTCATTACTACAAATACATTTAGTGAACACCTTAAATTCTAATGTAATTAAAACAATCTTCCACCAATATTACCAAAAAAAAAAAAAAAAAAAAAAAAGAAAAAAAAAGGCTGTTCAGAGGAAAAACAGAGAGATGTGTGCAATAATTTTGATTTGGCACTGGCAGAGCAAAGCTTACAAAAGAAAAGAGCATATGAATTTGAACAGATGTTTGGTTTTGTTTCCCATGCAGGAAACCTGGAGTTAAGAGCCTCCCTACAGTTCACGTGCACAGCGTCATCTACCTGCATTAGAATTGAGCTCTTCATTTTCTGATTCGGTTCCATTTTGACTCCCACCTCCATGAAGACTGTTCATTGCCATAAGCTTCATTTTCTGCAGCTTCATAGCCTCTGCCATGGCAGCTGCTGTCAGACCTGGAAAAATATAAATAAAGAAAATGTAACATCACACCACTCAATACACCACTGAAAAATGTTAAGAGGAAAACAGTTCTTTTCAGCGAGAGTACCCAGTTAGGTAATGTTACTTGCAAACCTGCCTTTATTTTAAAGTTATTTCAGTACACCATGCTAAGGATGTTTAAAAAGTCTTTCCATTCTTTTTTCTTTTTTCTTTTTTTTTTTTTTTTTTGTCTCCCCACATATAGCATAAAGGAGTATTTATTTAATGGTATCCATTTTGATTAGACTTTTAAATATCATTTCCTGCCACTTTGATCATTTTGCCACTTTGATCACTTTCTGGTTGACTTGTTTAGCTGCTACAAAATTTCCAAGTACACCAGTAAGACCCAGAATTCTTTAATTTCAGCAGTTCCAACTCAATTAACCTGGAGCAATCATTGCTCTACTATTAGATTAGAAATATATATATTGTCTTTTTCTGAAGTCTGTGCGTTTGGATTAACATTATTTCTACTGGAAAATATTACATTGGAAAACTCAAAACCACCTTTAAGAGACCATTAGGACAAAAAGATGTGCAGAATTAAAAGGGGGTGGGCAGGAGTGGTAGAAGATATTCAAGTGACTAATCCAAATTAATTTCCAGTAGTAAAAAAAGTAAAATAGTATCAGGCTATAGGTTATCATTATCACTGTATTTTTAATTATTAGATTCCAAATATCTTTTTGTCATAAGAGTAAACTTCTTAGGCTTTATCATTTTGACTGGTCACCCTAAATGATAAAAGTGTTCACACACTTTTCAGAGAAGATGAAGCAGTCCATAAACTTAACATTTTTTCCTAGAGGAGGGAAGTGGGATTGCTCTTTCAAGTGCACTTCACCTTATTTTCAGGAAGTTCAAAACACAAGCATCAGCACTGAGGAATTTACTTCTGTGATTTGCCTGCCTACCTGCAGATCTCCGCTTTTGCTCCTTATCTGAACCAGTTCCAAGGTCTGAAGCACAGCCATCAATAAACTATTTTCAGAACCTTTTTTCTCACTTTATACTTCCAATCCATTTGCAAAGAACTCACGTTTATAGAATTATAGAATCATTTTGGTTGGAAGAGACTTTTAAGATCATTGTGTCCAATCCTTAACCCAGCACTGCCAGGTCACCATTAAACCATGTCCCTCAGCACCGTATCTACATGTCATTAAAATCCTTCCAGGGATGGTGACTCCATCCCTTCTCTGGGCAGCGTGTTCCAGGGCTAAACAAACCCCTGAGGGAAGAATTTGTTCCTAATATCCAATCTAAACCTCCCCTAGTGCAATTTGAGAACATTTCCTCTTGCCCTATTGCTAAAATGTTATCTAACATGACCACAAGAAGCCGTCTGTTCTCTGGAAAGGTTAAAAAAAACCTGAGTTTGAATGTGGAGTATTTTATCATAACTCAAATCCATAGAGATGAACCAATATCCTAGTAGTAAATGTTTTCACCTGGGTTTTGACACTGTAAGTCATAAACTTTACTTAGCTTAAATACACAGAAAAGAAACTCTTCATAAGGAGGCTAAGAGGGAATGGAAAGTGAACTCAGACCTTTAGTAAGATGTTTAGTGAAAAGACAAGACAAAAAAACCTTATCTGCAGCTCTGGATAAAAACCACAACAGACAACAAACCGACTTCTGCTGAACAGTTGTTTCAGAAGCCTAACAAAGGCAGAAAAGGTACTGAGGAGCAAACAGGAAAGAACAAAAACAGTCCCAAAGTCACCACAATGCCGCCTGCAGAAATTAAAGGTAATTATTGTCAGGCATTTTTGAGCTCCCTAACCAGACACAGCTGCCATAAGGACAACAGCCAAAAAACAGTGATGTATCAGAAATCTACGCTGTGCCATCTGCCACACCAAAGTCACTCTACTTCAGCATTAAAAGTTTAAAGAGTAAAGCACAGTCCTAGTGTCGAAAGCACTCCAGCCTGAAGATCCTGAGCAGTCAGGCAGAAGCTTGAAGGAGATACAGCCAATACAATCCCCAAGGTCAGCAAAGTCTTTATACTCTCATTTGTTTATTGCTCAGTTTATGTAATTCCTTATTTGAACTGTGATAGCAGTAAAAGCCCCAGAATCTGACTGTATGGGGCTGCTTAAAACACTGCACTAACTGTTCAGCATTTCTGAAAGCTAATGAAACTGAGCTTAAAGCAAATGGTTTCAGCAGTAAGGATGTGCTCCTGATGGAAATAATGGAAAAAGCATACAGCAAATCACCCATTGGCATAATCTTCACTTAAGGCTACTGCTGCGGCTAATGTTACCGAAGCTGCTATTTAATTTAACTATTAATAAAACTCCCTTCTATAATTGACTCCGCTCCGGCTTGCTGTGGCAAAGAGAGCTATTCTTCAACTGATTTATCTAAAGATCTACAAGGAACTGAAGAATCACTTCCATCCTCTTGGATGAATCATTATCAGCAGCAGAATCTCACTTAGAGTACCTCCCCTTGAAAATTGCACTCGCAAACTGCCGTAACATATACATCTATCCCTCTGATTTCAAAAAAGGATCACTAGGAAACCTGACATGCTGGATTACATACTTCAAAGCTTCCCTTTTTTCCCTCTCCATTTACACTTTAAATTTCCCTTCCTCCAGTTATCTTCTGTCAGCTGTGATCTATCACTAACCACCCAGGAAATAAACTATGTATTAGCAAACATGTACAACCTTTACAGTGCTAACAACAACAAAAAAGCCTGAGTCTCATGCAGCCGCAATGAGTTGTTTTCAAAACTGCTAGCAACTGTGTAGCCAGTGGAGCTTGTCCTACTAACAGTAGCCCAGGACCCACCAGTTGCCTTGGCTGGAAGACAGCAGCTCCATGAAGAGCTGGTAGGAATCTTTGAGAAAGACACATCAGCGCTAGCACAGAATCTTGGAGCCATGTTCTGGGTCAGCTCTCTCTACACATGAATCTTGATTACAACTGCATAACAGATTGTGATGGTGTGCACTCAGGTACACCTGCATCGTGCATATGGCAAAACAACAACTGCCGTTAGTAATCTTCGTTCTCTAATTCCAGGTTTGTCAGGACACTGTGCACTCTCCCTTTGACGAGTCTGTGTAACTCTGCTGTGCCACACAGATTTAGCCCTGAAATAACCCTTCAAGGACACACAAACCACCACACTTTATGCCCAGGCTGCACTTCAGTAGAATTCTGCGGCTCTATCCTGAACCACAGTTCAAATATACCTGAGCGCCAAACAGTTTTCAAATCAAGGTTTTGGATCCAAATTAAGACCATATTCAGGATACCCAGTGTGGCAGGAAACAGTGATCTGGGGACAGCCTGCTGCTTGTGGGGCACTGGAGCTGGAAGAGACCCAAACGAGCAGTGAGGCTTGGTGAGGACTGGACTCACTAAACTAAACACATCCTCTGCTCCTAAAGCCAAGGTACCCTGTAGAACTTGAGAAAGCATGAAGGCCATCCCTTGCCTGAATCCTACTAAAGTTAGCTGTTAATTGTTTACTCAGATATCCCCTACATAGACAAAAACAGTACTGGAGATTATTTCTTTGTGAAGTCTCATGGATTATCTCAATAAAGCACTTTTACTGCACGGCCCAAAGATCACAAACCCAGGGTCAGTTGTAGTACATCACCCTCAGGGTCAGGGCAGTGCTGAAGCCAATCACTTCCCCAGCGGCAGGTGATGAGAGTACAGTGTCTCTTGCCTCATGTTAACATCACAATTTACTCATTAACCTTGGAGACATAAGCAAACAAAAAGCTACCTTCCCATGCAGCAGCATCAAGTATGTCTTGTGTGCAAGTGAATCTTCCAAGTTTAACTAATGTCCAGTCATTGAAAATTGGATTTTGATGGTAATACAAGGACTCTAAGCATTTTAAGGTGACCCTGAGTAGTATCTGCTAATCTTGTGCTCAAGCTACAGCTATTTTTTTCAGTTAGACAGTGCCCCTCCCTCATATTAGTTTGAAAGCTTTTCTGTCAAAACTGTGAACAAGAAAATTAACTAAAGGAGTACTATGAGTAATCAAATCTTGAAGTTTGCAATTAATTAAATGAAATAGTGAGTCAGTGAACTGAAGAATGGTCTTATATTAAAACAAAACATTTAATTAAATTAACAGTCAACACATTGCAATTAATAATACTCAAAAAGAAAAATGAAAACCAGTTTAGCCTTGCTGTACTATTTCAGTTTAACAGGCAAGCATTGTGCATCACCTTGTTTGTTATTTGCATCCAAAGGTGCTATGGGTCAAGCATGATGTGCTAAAACAGGAACAATGAAACATCTGGTCGTATGAAATGTTAATATGAGACACCATATTGCAAACACTGCAAACAATTCTGAAACATCCAATAAATTAAACCTTGAAAGACTGAAAAAGGATGCCCTTTCTTTCCTAATTTCTTCAATAAGGAAACTGATATTAAAAAAAATACTTATAATGTACTTAATGCTTTCAGAATGCCTGTGACAATTCACTAATTAATTTGAACATTCACACTGGAAGATGGAGACTTCTCTGTAGCTGAAATGAATCATCTTCATTTAGGTAGATAAAACCCAGCTACTAACACAAAGGACAATTAAATCAAATTCTTTGACTAAGAACTTTAAAATGACAGAGCAGTTTGGAGACAGGTCCGAATAGATCAGTCTCATTGTGCAGACTTACTCTACTCTACTCCAAAAGTCTTAATTCTAGCCCACATTCTGTTTCCAAAGGCTTCTCAAAGATATCCTGACTTCCATTGCAGATAGCTTATAAAAATCCATCAGCATGAAGCATTAGAGAGAAGAACTTAGTGAGCAATTGTCCATTTCAAGCAGAGGATGGGATTTCAGCGCGAGCACCGCAGCACTCAGCTCCATCACAGGCTACAGTGTGCGACTATTCACCCTGAGCCCTCGGAAAACACTTCGGAGCCCAGACTCAAACCCATGCTACATCCATTTGACGTTCATCTGAAAGACTGGAAACATTTTTAACATGCACATTTTCCACCACATCTCTGTACCTGAGATGCCTCATACCCTTAATCCACATGAAGACCTGCCAGATTTCATGTCTGAACTCAAGGAGCTCCATTTGAAGGGTACAGAAATTTTAATTCCAAAGTTGTGCTTAAACCTACGTTAACGTGAGCACTCATGTCCTAACAGAAATGGAGCGATATCCATCTGCACATTTTAGACTTCACGTCCAAAAGAGTAGCTTTTATCTTATGACAAACAAAACTGCAGCTTACCTCACTGAAGGGAAACAGAAAAAATCAGAAATACAAAGAGCACTGAGAGGGTTACAATATTTTTTTTCCTTTCATTCTTACAGTATGTCTCATGAGAATTGATTAATTTGTGACATTTCCTGCTCCTTTTTACAATCTCTGCCATGAGAATGATTTGTCAAGACTGTAATGCGTAATACTTTTAGTATGCTGCACTACTGTGACCTTTATCTTCTTCTGTATATTTGATTGACTGACCACCCCACTTTTAATCTACAGGTTTCAGAAGATTGAAGCATACACGAGACAGACACATCAGCCGCTGAATTATTGTTGAAAAGATCACAATCACTTCATACAGATCATCTGTATGTTCTTCAGTGCATATCTGATGCAATTTTTGTAGTCATGTCATTGAAAATTTTCAACACAAAATGAAAACTCTTACACTGTGTGATGTACTTAAAAAGTACTTTCATACATCAAAAGAGTGACAAATTTGCGCTTAAGGGCTCAGATTTCAGTACAGATAGGACAAGTTAAACTAAATGCTCTTAATCATCCAAACTCTCAAATTATCTGTGTATGACTTTATATGCTGTCATAGACTAAAGATCACAATTCTTTGAGATAAGAACTCGAAGAATTAAAAACTAAATCCAAAATATGGTAAAGTACTTCCAGAGAGCAACGTAAAACTTAATTCCACTTACAGAGAAAAATGTTAACTCCAAAGCACTAAATATTCAGAAGCCACAGGAAAGACTACAATGGTTGTTATCATCAGCCCCAGAAGGGAAACAGACCTTTGACACAGGTCTCACAGCCTGCAGAGCAGGGATGCTTCAGAGACTTCAGCAGCTCTTTCAGTACTGGGACAAAGAAGGATATTGGCATGTGGTGCCAGCACTGTGCACTACGATCTAGTGAGGCAGCCCAGGTGGGCAATCTCAAATTGACTTCAGTCACACTCAAACCAACCAGCCTGGCCTGCCAATGGCCTGGAAAGCTCACCCACACAGTTAGGGCAATGGATGCACTAACAGGGCTTAATAGCCACCTTCTCTTGGGCTTCAGAGCTCAAAGCATTTGCTGCTGATGGCAGGATTTAGTTAACCATTTCAGGATACATTTCAGTTCATGGGAACCTAAAATTATGTTATAAATACATTTAAGCCTAATAGCTCTCCTATTCATCATGTACATTCTGTAACATCTCTATAATCATAGGAGTCTGTCATGATGCATGTTCTGCCATCTGAAATTAGAATTAGCTGTTGTTATTTTTCTCTCCACATTTATTCCCTTCCCATTAAACCAGCTTCTGTGGGTTTAAAGCACTTGTCCATAAGCAGTAATCACAGGGAAACTGCTGAAGTTTTTGGAGATCCTTTTAGTTAAGTACCAAAAAGTCTGAAAGCTTATCTAGAGTTGGCACAAATCTCCTGAGTTTGTAAAATTAATTGGGCTGGAAGGTCTTCTGAGAATAAGGAATTTGTGAGTGATTTCATGCTACTTCCTGCTTGCAGTTGGAAAATACCATACAAATGTTCTTTTTGGTATCAGATGGCACAGCTCAGTTCCATCCCAGCTGTCCGAAATCACAACTTTAAATCCCTGAAATGTACCATAAATACCAAGTTCCATAAATTCATCATACTACAGTATTTCAGATGCAACCTCAACATACTGTCAGGATCAGCACTGCTATTAGAGACTGGATTGCTCAAATAGTAGCCCTGCAAGCTGCTTTTCTCTTGGCTGGACCAGCCTGACCAACCCCATGGGCTTTCACGGATCACACTGCACAGATCCCTTACCTAAGCCCTCCCAGAGGATTAAGTTTTAGAGAGGAGGAAATAATAGTCTCATGTAATTACTCACCAAGCTACAAGCAGCAGCAGTGAGCTCCCTCTTTACTCAAGATGGCAACTGCACCATAAAACTGCTTGCAAATACTGTGAATAAACTGTTCTCCACTATTGTTCACACTGACTAGAAGGAGGGAAAACATTTTATAATCCTTGAATTCAAAATACCTTAGGCTACAAGCATAAATGAAGTGTTCAACAGTTCTGCCTACCTCACAGGCCTTGCAGTTTTGCAGCAATCCCTTCACAATCCATGTAAAAATCAGTGGGACGCTTTGAAAAGCTTAGATCCTTTTCACTAAAATCCCTGGGAATAGACCACCAGCTGAGGTGACAACTAGTGCTAGCTGAGATGGTAAAACTTAAACCAGGCTCCTCCACTTACAGAACTTTGTAGAAATCATTCCCTACATGCTATTCTTCCATGTGAGCCATTTCTGAAGAGCTCTGCCATAAACAGAAACTGAATCATATGATAACATTGCTACCACTGCTCTTAATTACTTGTGGCTGAGAAAATTTTGGCCAGTTCCTAAAACCCACAGAAGTCTCATACTTACTGGATAAACCACAATCTAAGCCACGAAAAGAGAGGGTCCAAGCTCTCCTCTCCAAATGGCATTTAATTAACACAGCCTCAAAATATGCAAGTTGAAAAGCAGAGTCACTTCAGAACATAAATTCAAGGAATATTCTTCTGAGACTCGTAACCACTTTCTGATTCCAGCTGTTGAATGAAAGCAAAGTATTAGCACTTGAAGGTAATTTGAAATACCACAGCTTGTTCCCAGTGAAAAGTATTTCTGGATAGTATCAGGATAGACTAGTGAGGCAGCAACGTCTCTGGCAAGAAAGGGAAACAGTTCAGTGAAAATTCAGAAAAGACCTCCAGCTTTAAGGTAAGACCTACCACTTTTACAGTTACTGTCAACTTGACAGAAAATGCAGAAACATTACTTTGATTTTCTTGGGATTTTCACTGATTAATTTTCCATTAATTGTTCCATCCAAGGTAAAGTAAGCAAGCAAAACCTACACTTAGATCTCCACCTCCTCAAATGGAGACTCTACCTGTTACATTATGGCCTCTTTCCTCTAGACACTTTTTGTATAATAATATTTATTGTGTTGTGTTTTTTTCCTTTTTTTAAATTCAGAGTGTGGACAACTGCACCCATTCCAAACAGTTCCAACCTCACACGCTCATCAGGAACTTCTGCCACGAAGTCCCTTTTGTATTGATTATTTTAAGCAGGATGCTGCTCTGGGTTGGTGCTAGTGGTGTGTCACTGCATATAGATGCAGTATTTTAGGTTAGTTTATCTGCATTTCAGCAGGGTTCGGACAGGAGTCCAATCAGCCATGCCTGGAAAAGGACAAGGTTCCATGCAGCTTCCCAGCAAATTTCCAAAACAACCATGTCAGGCAGCAAATGCTGCCCAAATGCTTTCTTGGGTCACAATTGAGTTGTTGCTTAGGGCTCCTTCTCCAAACAGGTGATGGATAAGTGAATTTCTGATACTGCAAAGGAAAAATAAGGAAGCAGCCCACAGGCTGGAGGAACACAATGCAACTTCTAGCTATGTTTAGACCATAGGTAAAGAAACACAAAAAGCTGCACTTTCCTCTGAGGTGTAAATTGATGACTATTGATCACACAACCAGAGAGCACATGGAACATGATTACAGAGGATCCTGAACCTTAACTTTTTTTTTATTTTAAAGTGTTTTTTATTTCTGATTGGTTGTTTTTTTGTTTTTTTGTTTTTTTTTTTAAAGCTAGTTTCATACAGTTTGGTTGAAGCTTATTCATGCACATTTACTTACACAAATAATAGAGGAGACAAGTAATTTAGTCCAAATAGGTTAATATTTTCTTTGTTTATGAAGTTATGCCAGAACAGCTATTTCCATTTCGTGCCATGCAAGGTAAAGAACATTTTTCAAAGCTGAAAACTGACTGGAAGCTTATTTTCTTGTTCCAGGTGGTGAATAAAAATAACACGTAGAAGATGAACTACACCATTTTTTAAATCTTAAAGGATATGTCTCTACTCATTGGTCAAGCTGAATTAACTTGCAGCCTCCAAGCCAAATGCAAGCTCAAGAAGGAGAGGAATAATTTAGTCACTGAATTGAAACACTCAGTAATCTAAAATTATGCAAATACTCTCTTTGCCCTTGCCAATCTTTACAGATAAAATTCTGCTTGGTCTGTACTCCCAAGTTTGTACCACTAGAGTAGCTTTATTTCTTCTAAAACTATGGCAACAAACATTTTTAGCTTAGGTTTTGTGCAACTATTTCAGCAGTACATTCAGATCTTAAAATAGATTCTCTCTTTTTTTTTTTTTTTTTTAATATTCTAACAAACTGGATGTACTTCAAAAGTAAAGATATTTTGTATATAAACATAGTCTAAAATGTATTGGATTTTTTCCTGGCCAGTTCAGATGAATGCTGCAGGTATATATTCATCTTGCTTTTCCAGAAGCTCTATTATGTAAGTAACTCCTTGCAAACATTCCTTTTAAAATTATTATCCTCTGTAGTCTTCTCAATGTTAACATTGTACTTTTTGCAGCTAACTGCAGGTTTTAGCTAACTCTAAGGCTTTTTCCCGCACTGATAGGTTGAGTACTACATATTATTATAAACTTATCTAGGTAATATCCCAACGTGCTTTCAGTAAGCATTTAACACTGGCTTTAGAAATATAATATGTGATGTATCTGTCAATTGAACAGCTGATTAAAAAGACACATTCTGTTTCTTCTACAGATACTGCTCTGAAATAGATCTTTTCAGCATTTATCCACTAAATCCTTTAATGGAGATTTCCCTAACGGTAGCACTACATTGGTAAGAGTGGATTTAACAGGATAGTTATTGTGGATTAATCAGTAATTGACCAGATCACTATGTTAAATAGAAATCTTGCCTGTAGTTTTATTCCACAGTATAGCTTTAAGAACTGCTATGTATTTAGGAAAGACTCACTGAGAAGTGAATGGGAGGCAGTTAGGCTGCCCTACTGTGTAGGAACTTACAGATGACCAAGAAACATCTTTATAATTGCATTCAGGAAATAAAAGCTGTTAATATCCACAAACCTACAAGTCCTTATTTCTTTCAAAAAGCCACAAAACTGCTCATACTTGAGCAGAAAATTAACCTTTTTTACTGATTAATCACTAGGTAGCTTTGATTGGTGAGGAGAGAATTGTATCACAAATGAACAGCTACCTGTTATCGAATTACACGGCGTTTTCATCAAAGAACCAAAAAATGCAGCACATTGACCAGCTAAAGTGTTTCCACTGACCTGGGGGGATTTTTTCCAGTTAACAGCTTCTGAAGAATGCTTCCTTTTGATTCTTGTCTCTGACACAAAAATGATTGTCCCATTTAACCACTGTTCTATCACATACATCAGAGAATCCTATTTACTCACACACTGCTGGAACATTAAAACACAATAGTGTGATTGTCTCTGGAAGAAAATTTTAAAGATTGACTTTTTTTCTTTTTCTTTTTCTTTTTTTTTTTTTCCAGGAAAGGGAGTAAGATCAAAAGCTAACTTTAATAGATGTTTGACTAAGGTCACACTCCTAGGAAATGGAACACTGAAGATGAAAGAGAACAAACAGATTTGGCTTTTGATCTCAGCCAAATGCATTTGGCATTGTTTAGGCTTTTATAAAATACTTCAACTTTAGGCCATATCATGACTAAAATGAATTGGTTGAAGTCCTGAGGTTTTAATAGTTCAGTAAGACTTTGACATGCACCAACATTTAGGAAAATTTCTTTGCTAAGCATTTCATATTCTTTTTTTTCTTATTGGAATGAAGTCAGGTGAAACCTAACTGTTGGTGCTAATGCCTGACATGTACATACAATTTTAACTATACATTTCCCTAATCCCAGGCAACTTTAAGAATTATTTAAGAACTGGTGCTGCTAAATCAGGACCACCAGTACTACCAGCAAGAAATCCTAGGGGGAAACATAGAGCACTGAGAAAAGGGTTTTGGAATTAGTCATCTAAACCAAATAACTGTGTTCCTAGCCAAGACTGAGTATCAGATCCTTTTACCAAATTATTCAACAGCTCTAATCCTCCTAAAAGAACTGTGGGCAGCCAAATCTGTAAACTAAACAGCAGCAAGGGAGGAGTGGATTACAATCAGCAAACTATTACTTTCAAATTCTTCAGTAATAGTAGTGCTTCCTCACTGAAAACAACTTGCTTAATTAAGAGATTAGATAACATTCATTAAAGCAATATGCCTCAATTATTACTATTGTTAGAAAAAAATATCATTAGCCATTAGAAGCACTGCAAAAAAACCTAGAAATCACTTAGTAAGCTACAGTCAAAATTTACAGAGAAGATTCATTAGCCCAGCCCTCTGACAAAAAACACTGATGGCAGGAAACGCCTCAGCCCCAAGCTTCAAATTTTCTTTTTAGAGTTTTGATAATAATTAATGATTATACCACAAAATAGATTCAAATGGAAAATACTCTGTGTTAGGCAAACACTTGGTCTTAGGAACTACACAGAAATTACAGACAAGGGAAGAACTTCCTGATCTTACTTTCAAATGATAGTACTATTGTATTAAAACAATGATAAAGGACCAAGAGCTGAAATTCCAAATATATGTCAGGTATTTATCATCATTAAAGAAGAGATAACTGCACACAAAACCTAGGGAAGAAAGAGGATATTTCCCATATACCTCTCCACTTATCACAACACCTTTCTCAAAGACCACTTAAAATATAAAGGCACAAGAAGCCTTAGAATTTTGATCTCCAACATTTAGCCACAAGTTTAGCCACACAAAGCAGTAATCTGTTCATTCTTCCTTTATACTGTTTATTTCTTTAAGAGGGAAAACATCACAGGCTTTTCACCACCACCATCCCCCTTTTTTTTTCCCAAAGGGCATGGTTTATTATTCCTTTCTATGCTCTTACATACCATACTTCTGCTGGTGAGGCAACACATGTGATTTGCTGAACCCACCTGCACTCCAAAGACTTCTGCAGACTGGAAAACCCAGTAAGCTTAGATCTGAGCCTCTCAGGTACTGAACACCTGCACCCAGCAGTATTTTAGCCATGTCATTCTCCAATTCTACAAATATGCACCTTTTTTCATGCATCAAGCCTACATGCAGGACCCTGTTGTACTAATAAACTTTTTTGTTTCTCAGTATCTCAGTTATTTCTGCTTACTGTCACCAAAAGACACCTTTGGCCAAACTGGAACCTTATCATTCACATTCTAGCCATGCAAAATTGTAATGATCTACATGGCTGCAAACATAATGCTTAAAAAGCACCACCTTAGAAGAGGGGGATTAGACACTGGAAGAAAAAAGAAAAACAGCTAATTTCATCCAATACAGCAAAGCTATTCAAGAGCATTAAAATTTCCTGTCTCCAAGGACAGAAAACATGGGAAACACACTGAGGATGGAAGCCACCAAAAGAAGCTGGATATTAGCTCAAGTGTAAAGATGTGTACTTTGGAGCCTGAGGTTGTCTTTCTTGGTGACACAGAAGTAGGATGCAGAACCAGACAATGAGAAACAAAAACCATGGCACAGTCACTGCTGGAGGTTCCTTAACTACTGCATGAGGATATATGCTAAACCCCTATATGCCACAGGAATGCAGGAAATTTATTTTACATATATATATATACACACACAATCACACTTGCACGTGAAGAGATTGTTTTACATATATATAATTAAAACATTCTATAAATATAATGCTTTCATTCTCAGCAGGTTCTGCTGATGAACAACAAACAGCACCCAAGGTAGAATGCAGTCCCTGTTTCTCTTTCAGTTTTGTTTCCTCACGCATTGAAACCTGTCTGTTCTTGAAGCCAGGATTATTTTCCCATCTCTTCCCTTAAGACACTAAGCCTACAGAACTTCAATAAATAACTTCCTTTGTTTCAAGAGCCACACGTGTGCTATTCTGCAGCCCTTGTTCTGCTTGAAGGACACAAAAACATACAACATTAATTATAGAGCAGATCTTAGCCATCACCACAATAGGTCTTGGTCTCAGACTCATTCTTTTCACTGCATTTTACAAATTTCCTGGAGAAGGTTTAAGTTTATTTGAAGATTAAGCTATGGAATTTGTTACTACTGGAATTTCCAAAGAAGAAAGCTCAAACACAGAAATAAAATTCCTTATATGGAATAATCAGAAATGTACTGAATGACAAGGGGAAAAAAAAAAGAGAATTAAGTTAATGAGTAGAATACTACACTAATAATTCAGATGTATGGTAAGCCAAATTCTCTTGAGTCTTCCAACTCTTCTGCTGGTGGGCTCAAGTTTTGAAATACTGTGCTTAAATAATGAAATAAATAAACCCTTCGTATCTTCTGCATCTGGTTCTCTTCAAGAAAAGGGATTTATTAAAAAGCATGAGTGTATTTAGGGATAAAAATTAATTTCCATCAAATAAAATGCATAAGAACAAAAAGCAAAATAGTGCTTGATTAATTTGGTCCTTAGTAGGAATCTAAAAGGACCAGCCCTATCCGTCGGAACAGATCCTAAGACTGATTTATATCATGAACACTGAACTACTGAGATATATGCTTATATATCACATTTTCTAAGAGGCAACATGGGATCACACCATCTGGTACAGAGACATCAATAACTGCACCTTGTACAAAATAACAGCCAGAGAGCAAAGACTATCACTAGGAGGTTTTCTTCTCTTTTTAAGGACAGAAATTTTCCAAAGTAAAACAGTGGCACAGAAAGGTGCAACAGGACTGAACCCAAGCCTTGCTAGCAGCAGCCAGGAGTCCCCAGTGTCCTCACACCAGCCAGTTGCTGCCGGTGCACAGACCTGCAGTGACAGGCAAAGGCAGACAGAAGCACTGGGCTGCTGTTACACTCATGCTTAAGGTGAAACTTTAGTTTTCCTAATAGAATAATTTCCACTAACTAACATCATAGAGAAAAATACTTAATTAAATTAAAATTTTAACTAGTTCCATGATGAAAATATCTCATGGAACTGTTTTCTCCTCAACAATGCAAAACCTAGAACACACACTGCTGTATTTTGCTTGTTTATTGCTGGAAGAAACACACCAGGCTGAAGAGATGCACTCTTGCCTTGTATGCATGTCTAGACACAAACTGAATTTGATTTTCAGGACAGTCCAGACTCAGCAGCACTCAGAACCGTGGTGATGAAATGCAACTGCATCCAATGAATTTCCCTGCTGTTCTTAGGGGCTTAGCACTAACACCTCCATAAACGGCACTCTTAATATCTGTGTTATGATGATGGATGTGTCACAAAAGCATGAACAAACTTTCTGCCAATTTTTCAGACAGCAAATTTGCCTGGGAGCCTTGGAGCTCCCAAACCTCTGGAATTAGGACTGAGTCATACAAGTGATGGTGAGGAAGAACACTTTTTTATCCAACAGCTGTGAAGCCCTTTAAGGTCGAGCAAAGCGATAAGAGATAGCATACGTGCTGAGTTCGTATGTCACTTGTGTTGCAAAACATTCTGAGACTACAGAAATAGGATCTGCAACCACTTTAGCATGCATCCCTGTTGTTATGTTATAAACTACATCACAGGTGGAATCAAAGAGTGAACAAGTTCTGGTAACTAAATGCAGGCTCCTAACTTGGAAAAAAATTGCCCTGAACAATTTTAACCATGAGTGAAGAGACGTTTTCCTATGTGCATACCAGCACAGCAAGATTTTGTTCTGTTATACCTGGCATAGGTACCCAGATCTATTCAATTTTCTCCAGAAGCTTAAATATTTGTGTTCTTGAGCAAAAATATTTCATCTCTAGTTGTAAGTGCTGAAAACAAACTCTGCAGGAAATTAGTTCTTTTTCTCTTCCTGAAAGAGGATAACATCACCAACAATGAGCTGAAATGGTGCTGTAAACTGCTGCAGAAACAACCAATCTGTTAAGACTAATTCCCACCAGAAACCTTGGGAACTGGACAGCCTACTGCCTGCTCTTATTTTCTTCAGTCAGTACAGAAGACTGAGAAGGAATTGCGTACGAGTGGATTTCACTTGGCTTTACCCACAAGTTACAGTTGCATTCCCTCACAGATGACTAATTGTTGTCTTCCATTCTTGTCTTTCCTATTTGGCCAAACTGAATAGAAGGCAAAGATGTCTATTGTCCCCTGATACATTAGTATTCATTATAGTGAAAAGTAAATGAGAACTATTTCATCTTCAGAGCACTATCCTAAGACATTAACACCTAATAACAATATTAAAGTCGCATTACAGGCCTGTAATCTGTGGCAGTAATAATGCTGTCTAGTTTAATAAAAATGCACATTAAAATAAATATTTTGGCTATCCACTTTTAGGAGTTTGCAAACAATATTATCGCCAAGTTGAGGAGACTTCAAGATAGTCGGAATTAAATTTTGAGAGCAGTACTATTGCAGTCACAGCAACTTGCTTCCTTTTCCACACTCTCCTAGAGAGAAATGAAGCTATTTCATCAAGATTTCTTATGTTAATACCTCTACAAAAGGAAGAAACCAGATAAAAGTTGTTGTGTATCTTGATACCAGCAACTAAGTAAATAATCATCATGAACTAGAGCTCGGGAAGTCTGCACATCTCCCCCAAACATTATCTGCAGCATACCCAGGACATTGCTCACTGATGAGATATTTCTTACCAAATTTTTATTGAAATTCTACCCGAGGGACCAACTCTATGAGTGAGCTTTTCATGCAGTTCAGCAAATATGCTAATTGCTGCTTAAACAGGAAAGTAATCTTTGAAGCAGGAGTCCTTCATATCAAACTTTTCTGGCCAAAACAGGCTGGCATCAATTATTTCTTACCAAATCATCTGGCACGATGAGTGGCACTCTGGATACACTGACATGGTCATGATACAGCTCAATAGCGAGTATATCTAGAAGTTAGTAAATAATGTTTATGGTTGTAAGAGCTGCCCTTTTCATTTGCTAAAGAGTTTGAGAATGTATCATACTAAGTTCATGCTGATTTACAAAATCGAGTGGCAGCTTCAAAGTTTTCGACACTCTAACAGTCAAACATGAACACATTCATTTGCAACGCTGCAGGCAGAGCATTAGCCAATGAGATTTAATTAATTAAGGTGTTTACCAAAAGTAAGAAATAAAATAAGCATTTTTTTTCTGTTGGCTTCACAGAAAGTGCAATCAGCATTTTCAGATTGCAAGGTAGTCTCACTTGGTGTTTGTTTTTGGCTGACGGATGATATTCCCTTGCCAATAGTGTGTTACTGCTTGCTCTTGGGTTTTTTTTTCCAGACTAGCAATTGCTAGATAGAATTAATTGAAAGGTTTCTAAGCAGTATTCCAGCAGTCTCTTATTAAAAGAATACAAAACACTTGAGAAATGGAATTCCCCTAATTTTATTTTGTAAACTTCATGGCTCCTATTTATTCCTTTTTCCCCAGCTGCTCTCATAGTAGGTGGCGCTCAGATGACACACTAGTTACTATCAATTCCAGGGGATGGCAGATGAGGTGAGCTGGTACAAAGAACAATATATTTCATTTGAAATTTCTGCTCTTTATCTTCCTTGGAGAGATCATTCTTGTTGGCCTGGACTTGTGCATTTGATGAATGGGTCAGCAGCTAGAATCTGTATGAGTAAATGAATAAGATGCACATCTCATTCCTCAAACCATAATCAAAATCTTTATGAGACTGGATTCATGCATTGAGATGACCTAAGAATATGTTCCTGCTTTTTTACATATTACAATTTAGTTATCAAGTGACAGCATGAAGATAAGCACCAACCACTCCTGAATGCTTGGAAAGCAACTTGCACATGGGTGGTGCTACTAGAAACAAACTAATTTAAGATGTTCTGATCATATTTTTGAAGAAAGAGTTGCTGTCAAAACTGCTAACGAAAGTAATAAAATGGAATTTCATGGGGAATAAAAAAATTCTAAATTGCTTTGCTAAATGTTGCTCAGGCCTTTTCTTCCCCCGTTAATTAGCACATAGCACAGAACCAACCCAATCTACAATGAATATCTGCATACATCTGAGAGAAAATGACAATATTACTTATGCTTAATTACTGCCACACACAGCCAGACCTCTCTGTTGTCAGAACCGAGTATAATTACTGTAGGTGGGATCTTATTTCTCTACATTTCCCTCCTCCAAAGTTACCATTAATTACAAATTGTAGTTGTAGTCACCAGTACGCTCTTTACATTCAAAAAACAAACAAACATGAACCCACACAATATTACTGCAAAAGCTGTTTTAAAACCTTGGACTGAAGAAGATTTTTCCACTGAAAAGATTTTTGTGAGAGTAACCAAACCCTGGGCAACAAACAAGGCTGGTCATAATGGAGTCAGCATGCCCCTGTGACACCTGCCCTTGCACATGCTCAGTGGATGTGAAAATGTGGGCAGCAGTGTGACAGAGACATACAGCAGCATCTCCCATTACCTTTTTCCTGCCAGAGCTGTCCTTGCAGTAACTACTCAATGCTCCCTCAGTCACAAAATCATATCTTTTCTGGTTGGAAGAGACCTTCAAGATCATCAAGTTCTGGCTGGAAGAGACCTTCAAGATCATCAAGACCAATCTTTAACCCAGCACTGCCAGGTCACCACTCAGCCACAGGTCACCACCCCTACACATCTCTTCAAGCCCTGCAGGGCTGGTGACTCCACCACTTCCCTGGGTAGCCTGTTCCAGGGTTGACTACCAGCCAGAGGAGAATAACTTCCCATGGATGTTACTCATCTCCTTCTACAAACTTGTCTCCATAGAAGAGCTCAGGAGTGAAGCCGAATCTTGCACACCTGTCTGCACATTCAAATGCTAATTAATGTAAAGCTATCCTCGAGGCTTCAGAGCTCCCCTTCACACATTCAGAAAAGGACCAAGGTGAGTCTTAACTTCTCTTGTTGTAAAGGTTCCCCCAAAAAAGGTTCTGCTTTCACAAAAAGAGCATTTCAGAAATTCTTGGGTCAGTTTTCTGCAGGCCTTTACTACCTCTAGAAGCTGCTCATGGATCATTTAAAGGCATGAACTCAACATTATTCAGGAAACCCATTCACTTTCTTTGCTCAAGCCATGTCGAGTTTGCTCAAGCTTGTGTTTCCTCAGCCAGGCCATTAAGTGATATAATGATATTTAGTGGGTAGAGAACCATTCCTTCATTCCCTCTATCTCATGATGGAAAAAGATTGAATTTTCATTCAATTATTAAAAGCCAAGAATAATGATACCCTAAAGAAGGTGAAAAAGTACAACAAAAATATATATCAGCTCTTACAGTCTGGACAATGAAATACAAAAATATGATGAAGAATATCCACAATCAGCACATAATTTATTGATCGCCCTTTCTCAAATGAAGGGCCATCAGCTAGTTTAAAAGTAAAATTATGCACTAAAATAACAGCAGTGAGAGATAAAAATTATGAGGGGGTCATGCAAGGGGAAAAAGATGTATTTTCAGCAAAGATTTTTAAATGAGATGGAGAGTCAATGAGGCAGAGAAGTACAGGAAAGCCCTTCCATGTCAGGACGAACCACTGAAAAGCAGCTTCTTTTAGCATTAGTTGTGAAATGATGAGTGGCAGCATGGAAAAGAGAACTAAAAAATCAAAGTAGACACTCCTGAAAAGCTGCTGTGATCCTGCTAAATTTTAGAATGCCTATTAATTATATTAGCATAATGGAAATTGTCTGAAAGGCCAGACAAACTGGGTAGAAGAAAACAAATGACTTGCTAAAAATGCGGTTAACATGTTATGCGACTAACCACCAGCTAAGGTGGTACATAAATCGTGAACTGCATCACCCAGCACTACTGAACACAGAGCTTTGAAACACTCCCTCCCGCGACCAACCCCAATCCCTGACCCTACTGTTTGTAGCCATACTCCACATCCATCTTTGTTACCAACATTACTGACATAATCTCTCTTCCCATGTCACGGACCTGCACTTTCCTGGTCACTAGCTACATCTGCTACCAGCTCATTGTATTCAGGGTCAAGTGAGGGGAAAAAAGCAACAGGTGAAAGAAAAATGGCAAGCACTTGACCACAGAGATGAAGTTCAATGAATCTGCAGCAAGAGGCAGAACATTTAATATAAACTGGAAAAAAAGTTCCATTTTTAACAGTACAACTAAATAAACACTGAGACAGTTTACTAGGGTCACATGATTCCTTGAGCTGGGACTGGATGTGCTGCTCAGATACTGAAGGAGTTTAGTTACAAGTTAAGGCTTAACACAGGAACATCTTAGTGATGTTTCATAGCCTGGATTAGCTAGAGGACTATAGAGTATATACGGCAGTACGGTCCTCTGACACATTCCTATTTACTCATGCATGCAATCCAAATCCACAAGACCCCAGTTGCACTGCAAATTAAACCTACTGAGTGCTGGATTCCTTGCAGAAGAGTCAGAATCATGGCAAGTGGCGAACTCCTTGGAATATAGCGTCATTTAGGGTTTGTGTACCATGGAGGTAAACAGGCTGTTTGCACTGCATAATTATGTATGCAGAGAGTTAATTTGGTTTTCAAATGTTCTGGTGAAATTTTAAAACTTTAAAGAGAAGGTTATTCTAATGATCTCCTGGGTTTAGCAGCATAAGCTGTTCTTTAGATAGCTACATTTCTAACAGGCCTGAAGCACTGCTGAAATCCTGTGTTCCTGTGGCTGAGGTTTTCCACGTTTATCCAAGATGATTAACATTCTCATCTAGAAATAAAGTTGCATTCTTGAGGTTATTTTAATACACCTTGGGACTACAATACTGCTCTTGAAGCACCCACTGAAGAGAGCTTATATTTGTGTCCTTTACACAGTCGTGTCTCTCTGCCTCTTGCTGCAGGTGTCTGTGCAAGTGATGTTTCTAAGGACACACATTCACACCACAGTGCCGAGCTGAGGTCTGCATTGCAGTGACAGGGGCCAGCAGGAGCCATAGCAGCACTGAGGGTATCTGTCTGCACAGCCTACTGGTTTTGGGAGAGTGCTCTGCTCGTCCCTGCTGCCTGCACAGCACACAACCTGCTCCCTGCTCTCCACCACGCAGCCCCAGGGACGTGCCCACAAGCACCTCGCACACTCCATGGCTTCCAGAAGCCACAGCTCTCTCTGACCTAAAAGTTGCTGCCTCTTGGTGTCCTGCCAAAGCGTGTTAGGATGATGTAAAATAGGATTTCAGTTCTTAAAACACAGCATAATTATGCTAACACTGTCACCTCACACATACCACTGGGAACTCCCTCTTCCTGCACTGACTCACCTGACTCAGCAGCAACTGAAACTTAGAACTCACACTACCAGAGGACTATCAACCACAGCAGCCCTTTTGGTGTCAGTTTATTTTAACCCATCAATTTGTAAATTACAGCAATTCTGAAGTGGACATAGAACTCCTCTGGCCATGTCCACACCGCTTGGGAGTAGCCTCCTAATTCAGTTCTCCACCACAAGACACAAAGTCCCCCCTGTAAGTCTCAGTCCTTCACAATTATATCCTACAGAGCCCATCTGAAACACTAAACACTATGGAAGCTGTCCGAGTACCACACTCTGGCAGAGCAGTGACTAATTTATACACAACCTTGCTGGTAAGTTTGGAGCACAGGCAATGAGAATAGCAAATAGCATTTTTTCAAATGTTTCTTGAAGGTTTTTCCCCTGAACTGCCAAATGCAATTAAAAAATACAAATTCCTTAATTGTGAAATCATATTTACAGCTAACATTTTATCTGGCTATGAGAACACCTCAGCCCAAGCTGCACTGCACAGCATCCATCGTTAAGGGCTCAAAGGGCTGCGGAACTGCTCTTAGCCTGCCCTGGCTCTGCTAGCATGGACGCAATGACTGCAATGGAAGCACAGAGGACTGCATTTTGCAAGGATGAGCAGCTGATGAGGTGTGCTAATTAATTTCTAGGTCTATCTAGTTTAAGCATCCACAGTGATTGGGCTTCAATCCTTGACCTACAGAATTTTAAGCATCACTTCACTCACAGTGGAGATTCTGTCTGTAGACAAAATCCACATTATGGATGACTTCTTTGCCAGCAGGAAAGATTATTTATTTTACTGAAGATTTGTTTAACAACAGAAATAGAAAATCCTTCCAAACTCAGAACTGTCAATTATGTTTAATCCTGGTAGACCTGACTGATGTTATGTACATCAATAAATGTAGTGGGAATGGGTAGCACAATTTAAGTGTAGTTATATAGTCAGACTAACAGTTTCTTCTAAGAGTTCTTATCATTGCTATCAGAAATAAAACCCTGTCATTTCATGTGCTCAGTCTATTCCTCTCTGCTATGTTTCTTCCAGTTAACAGCTCTAATCTTGTCTTGATGGAAAAATCCTGGAAGAGAAATCTTAGAACAAGAAATCGCCATTAGCTTAAGGAGAAATCACAGCGCATTAAGAAATCTCACAGAATGGCTGAGGTTGGAAAGGACCTCTGAGGATCATGCATGCCAAATCCCCCACTTCAAAAAAGAGTCACCTGAAGCCACTGCCCAGGACAGAGTCCAGACAGGTTATGAGTATCTGCTGCACTGGGTGCTCCAGTGTTCAACCATCCTCCCCTGTTTGTTTGTTTCTTTTTTCTTTTGCTGATGGCTTTTGGGGTTTGTATGTTTGTTCATTTTGGGGATTTTGTTACTGTTGTTGTTGGGTTGGTTTTTTGGGTTTTGGGTTTTTTAAAATAAACTCACCCTTCCCCAACAAAACAAGAAAAAAACCTCTCAACGAAGTTGAGGGGGACAAGCCACCTGCCAGGGAAGAAGCACGTACAATGCAGTGGAATTTCCTATCTCTGCTTGGGAAAGCACCCCTTATCCAAGAGATGATTGCTCCAACTAAAAACCAGTAATGAAAGCAGGCTAAAATTCCACCTGAAAAAAAACCTTGTTTTAAATAAGGAAGAACAAGATTTATGTACCAAAACCAAGGGTGCTGGCTTTCCTAACCAGCACTAGCAGAAGAACAGCAGTGTGCTACCAAATCCCAGGCATGATGAAAGCATTTGTTCAGTTCTAAACATCCATCTGACTCTGCATTAACCCAAGAAAATCCAAATTTCTCGAAGAACACATGAGAAAGAATGCTGTATCTGTAACTGAACTGTCACTATGGTCCCCGTCTTTGTCACTAGCTCTGACACCTTCATAACAGCATGACCATACAATTTCAAAACCTGTGCTTTGTACTTTCAAAGTTAGCCTACAAAATTAATTCTTTCGCTGCTTAATTTCAAAATCCCCACAACTGTACCATCAGATCTATTTGTTAGCCATTGGTGCCCAATGGAGCGTGGCCCAGAAGGCATTTTATTTCTGAGAAATCCATCAAAGACCCAGAAGGAAGTTACTCAAATACATCAGCACTGAAAACAAATGTTGTAGGTGACAGCAGATCAAAACCACTCACCTCCTGTTAATAACCAATGAGTTAAAATAATGGCACACATTTTTTATTTTAAGTAGCAATATTTATATGATAAAATAGGTCATTTAATTCCATGCCCTTAAATTATGATTACGGTGATCCAACTTATGCTTATCCTTACTGTAACATCCCTCAACTGGTGACAACAGAAATGTGCTAAGAACATACCATGCACACCAGCCAGGGAGGCTACCTGATGTTCGGCAACAAAGCTAAATAAAGGGGCAATACTTAAATAAAGCTCGAGTTCCCTAGTGATAGGCTGTCAAGATTGCTCAAGAGAAAATCAAAATAATTAGCAAAGACTATTAGCCTGGGATGGCACAAGAAGTTAATAAAAGCTATATTTCTCACATATTCACACAGACAGATGTCCCTCTGTGTATCAATACATATACATGAATTGCTTTAACCCCATGGAAAGAGAAAAGGAAAGAAAATAGACTTCAGTATAGCTGAGGTCAAAAAAGCCAAACTGAATTTATGATCTCCATACGATACTTTGGGTCAAGAGCTCCAAAGTTTGTATTTCATTTGTGTAACACAGAAAATAATAAAAGTGGATCCACGCTGGCTGGCTCAGAAGTGGAAACAATGAGCAGACCTGTCTGCAACCTGTATCCTGCAGTCTCCCCACTGCAGTTATCAGAAGTTACTCCAGCAGAAGCTGGATTTAGGAAGGGCACACCTGGTCATTAGAGCTGGGGATAGCAATGAGACTTGTTTCTTTCTGTGGAAATCGTACCTGCAGCCTGTTTAGCAACACAGATGATTGCTGCAGTTTCAAGATTCCATGTTACGTCTTTAATTGCGGGCATTTAGCAGACTGCCTCTTACCATTGAGATACTGCTGACTTTTATTGTCAATGTGGCCACAGGACAAGGCTAATAATTACTAGCACCAGAAGCAGCTTGTGGTTTTATATTACATTGAGGTAAATTACACTGGAATTAGAGTGGATTACTTTTATCAAATGGGGAATAAGCTGTTAATTAACTCCCCGCTGTAGCAATCTTTTTCTGAGCTTGCAACTGTTATTAGCTCTAGATTAAACTGTTGAATTAATTTCCCACTTACTTACTATTTCAAGAGTTTTTAATTTACCTGGCAGCAGTTTTAATGGGAAATTGTATTAGTGAGCATAAATTGTTTTTGGGAAGGGTAAACAGTTTGTGATAATGTTTATTAAGTCGTTTTGTTTGAGCAAAAATATAATTGCAGTTTTAATTAGTGCATGGTTGTTGGAGTATTAGGTTTGAGATTACATTATGGCATTCTGAGAAAACAATCGCTCAGGTAATCCCAGCATTTATAACTGAGAGCAAAAAGAAAAGCTTTGTCAACACTGCTCTGACTTGTGAGTGTCCACACACACACACACACACACGTGGCCATGCACACCACCACCAGTCCCAGGGCTCAGCCTCATCTCCCTTTACAGTTAGGCAATGGAGCACTGCACCACCTGTGCACAGGTTGGGTGTCTACAAACACAAGAGTAAGACAACAGTAAAGAAGCAGAATTTTGTGTACACCAAGTGTGAATGTGAAAAGTTCAGATCCTTTAAAAGGCCTCTAAATAAACTGTATTTCCTAGCCCTGCCATTGGTGTGGATCTCGCTGAGTCATCCAAAGAAAATCTGTAAAACAATGACAAGAAGGCAGAACAATTAATTCCCCCCTAATAAATTGCTATAGATCATTTACTTTGTTACTTATTGGTTTAATATAAAGCAGCTCCTTTACTGTAGATAGCTGTTTTCTGATGTCTGTAAACTCCTGGATGAGCTTCTGCAAAGCTAATTGCAACACACAAACTATTTTCATCCTACTGTCCATTTATTGACCAAGATGAAGAAAATTCCAGTAGATTGGTAGGTCCTAGTACCTCAGCAACAGCTGCTACTCAGAAGCCTTGGGTTTGTGCCCTATCTACTTGCCTTGTGTATAGTCCTGGAACACAGACAGACTTGTGTGGTCACCCTCAAGAAACATCCGACCTCACAAACCTGTAAGTGAAAGAAGAGCAACAGGAATGCATCCATGTACCCAAAGCAGAGAGCAGAGACTGATTTTAAGAGAGCTTAACTCTACTTTAACCTTTCCAGCTGGAGTGTTACTGACTGAATGTTCCCACCTGGGTGCTCATCAGATACACATCATCGACTTCTGCAGGACACTGCTGTCAGATGCGTCAGCTCGGCTACTCCGGCAGTAGCTCTGTAACTCGTTTCAAAAATGTATTTCAGTTGTTAAACTAATCTGACTGTAAATGGCTAAGAAAAGGTGTCCTGAGCAGCTCAGCCCAGAGGTATGAGGGGACGACTGCTCTCTGCAGGGGATCAGTAATGAAGACTGCGTGAAGACAGAGCCATTAATATCTAATGACCGCTCCCAGAAGACAGGCTGCAATCAAGCCCACAGGCTAAGGTCTGTGAACTTTGCACAGCTCTTTCCAGCACGTAAAGGAAGCTGCTGTTGCTTCTTCCTCAACAGAGCAGCATGTAGGCAGTGAACTACAGACAGTCCTGCAGCTGGCAAGTACTCTACGAGTTGACTCAGGTGCTCAATTTTTTTCTAAACTGTTACAAAGCATATTTTCATACAAAATTTAGAAAATTTGCAAAAACAGTATCAGAACCTCTGATTTGGGCAGATTCAGATATTTAAATCTGGGTTACATTCTTCAATGTAACCTTACGACTGGGTCAACAAGAGTGAAGCCCACGAGGACCTTACACACTCTCAAAGTACCCCAGAGTCAAATGAGGTGGAAATGTGACAGCAACTAATAGGAATTGACAGCAAGTTTCACTGTTTCCTGTAAACACAAGGCACTGCAGCAAGAATTACTTCACTTTGTGCCATGACCTCAACTACTACTGATTTTTGGGAGCCTGACGAAGATGAATCAAAAGGCCAAGGTGACAACTGCAAATAGAAAGTTCCTTGTCTTCACACAGACAGACAAGTCCATGCTATGGAGCTTGTATCTCTTCACATCTGCTATGGACAGCTTTCATAGATGTAAACACGCAGTGAACTACTTAAAATGTTTCAAAAGACCAAACATCATTTAAAATTGTTTAAAGTATCACACAGTGGTGTAGAATGAGTTCAGCAGCATCGGTTATTTGGTAGCTTTAAATACACTTGTGTATTTACTTACAGAATGCAATAATCATCAGCAGGAAATAAAATATTTAGATCATTCTGACTGTCATTTGAATTTCCCAATCTGTAATTTAGCTTAACGTAAGATTTTTCCATTTTTAATGGAAACCTTTTTTAACTGTAGATTCAGAAATTTAATTCCTTGAGAAATTGGCACTAAGCCACTTTCCACCTTGCTGAGACCAAGTCTGCAGCTGAAGAATGTTAGGAATCAGTTTTAATGAATTCTTACACTTTTTTTATTCAGTCATTAATAGCAAATTTTTTTGCTAGAAACAGTTGTTCATTCCTATTAACATACTGATGTGAGAATACATTGTTTACATGCGAGTACCCTGGATTTACTAAATGCTGTCTTCTACATTTCACAGAATCAACCAGGTTGGAAAAGACCTCTAAGATCGAGTCAAACCTGTGACCAAACTCTTCTCATTAACTAACCCATGGCACTAAATGCCTCATCCAGCCTCCTCTTAAGCACCTCCAGGGATGGGGACTCCACCACCTCCCCAGACAGCCCATTCCAATGCACATTCGAATCACTCTTTCTGTGAAGAACTTCTTCCTAACATCCAGCCTAAACCTGCCCTGGTGCAACCTGAGACTGTGTCCTCTAGTTCCGTCCCTGGGTGCCTAGCAGAAGAGACCAACTTCCCTTCAGGTAGTTGTAGACAGCAATGAGGTCTGCCCTGAGCCTCCTCTTCTGCAGGCTGCACACCCTCAGCTCCCTCAGCCTCTCCTCACAGAGCTGTGCTCCAGCCCTCTCAACAGCCTTGGTGCTCTTCTCTGGACATGTTCAAGTATCTCAACATCTTTCTTAAATTGAGGCACCCAGAACTGGACACAGGACTCAAGGTGTGACCCAACCAGCGTTCAGTACAGGGGTTGAAGTTCCTGGTCCTGCTGGCCGCACTATTCCTGATACAAGCCAGGATGCGGTTGGCCTTCTTGGCCACCTGGGCACACTGCTGGCTCATGTTCAGTCACCTGTCGACCAGCACCCCCAGGTCTATCTCTGCCTGGCTGCTCTTCAGCCACTCTGTCCCCAGCCTGTGGCTCTGCATGGGGTTGTTGTGGCCAAAGTACAGAACCTTGCACGTGGAGTTCTTAAAACTCATGGCATTGGACTGTGCCCATCTATCCAGCCTGTCTAGAGGAAGTAATTCAGCTTAGAATTAACCTGCCAAAAATGTTCTCCAGGTTGAGCCTGCAGGTAGGCCTCCATGCTGAACTGGTGCAAATGACTGCCTGTAAGGCTGGAAAAAGCAGCTGCTGATACTAGTTCTTTATTGGATGGGGAACTATGATCTAGCTATAGATCTGGGTGTCAGTAACTATATCACAGCAGTAAACACTGCTGTAAATCATAGAACACTCATTAACATTTGTTCTTGGTTTCTCTCCATCAGCGCTTTTTTCCTGCGCTGCATTCGAGGTGTGGTCAACGCTAGAAACCATTAAATGTTCATGAAAAAGTCTACAATATGCTTTTTTAAATTCAAATAGAAACATAAAAACGTTCGGCTGAAGTTTATTCAATTAATTTTAGTCCTCGATTTATAAAGATTTTACTATTCACACGAAGGAAAATGAGAATTAAGATGCAATGTGCTGACATTCAGTGTAGGTTTACTGCCTTTTTAATATCAAAGTAATTTTTAAAATAATAGGCTTAAAATAGTAAAAACCTCAAAACTAATAGTTTTGCTAAATTACCTTTTTATTACATGGTTTCAATTAGCATTCCCTCGCTCTCCCACCCCACACACAGATCGTTCTCTCTTTTCTCTGAAGGAAATTATGAGATGATAGAAGCACAGAAAATACTTCAACCAAATATTGGAAGCTCTACTGCAAACACAAGTTTACAGCACTCCTGAACGTTCTCTGCAGCACATTCTATAAAAGTTAACAGTTCTTGAAGATGTACACAACTTCTGAAGCATGCTGTTTGCATATGGTAATAGAGATTACTGTCATAGCCGATGAGTTTAGTAGTTTTAATATGCACTGTGCTAAAAATTACGAACAATAAAATGCTTTCAACTTGTGTGTGGTTTTTCATGTCTTTGAAGCCATCAGAAAGTGCTGTGGTTTTAGTTAAGGCATTACACTGTAGCATGAGGAAAATGTTATGCTACAGGTGCAGAGCAGATTTAATCCACATGTTCCAAGGTTACTTATGGATATAAATAGTGGATTAATCCTCAGTTCCCTTCAGTTTTGGCTCTCACAAGTCAAAAGAAAAATGGTCTAATTCTGAAATTGTGTGGTTCCTTCTGTTGTCAGCAGTTTCTATTTCACCTGCAGAAGGCTTTGTGAGACAGGCCCTAACTGATGATAATTTCATTAGCATTTATAAAACTGAAGATCACAAAACAGGTAGAAATATCCATATTGAGAGAGAAAAGAGGTCACTCCTGCAGACATGAGAGGCAAGCACAGTACCATAAAAGCCACTTGGCTTTGTCTATACTGTTGTGACAGCAGCATGTAGGCCAACCACAACTGGAAAAGCGGAGGCTCAGGGGTGACCTCATTGCTCTCTACAACTACCTGAAAGGAGGTTGTAGTCAGGTGAGGTTGGGCTCTTCTCCCAGACAACCAGCAACAGAATGAGAGGACACAGTCTCAAGCTGTGCCAGGGGAGGTCTAGGCTGGATATTAGAAGGAAGTTCTTCACAAGAGAGAGTGATTGGCATTGGAATGGGCTGCCCAGGGAGGTGGTGGAGTCGCCGTCCTTGGAGGTGTTGAAGCAAAGCCTGGATGAGGCACTTAGTGCCTTGGTCTGGTTGATTGGCTAGGGCTGGGTAATAGGTTGGACTGGATGATCTTAGAGGTCTCTTCCAACCTGGCTGATTCTATGACTGCAGTTAGGCAGCTCGGCTATCCCAAGTGAACACTATCACACAGAGACAAGACTCAAACCCTGCTCATGCCAGAAACACATGGAAGCAAATTTCAAAATGTTGTAATATGGCCAAATTTAATACCTGCTTGGGTACTGAAAGATTCATTATCTTCCCTGACTTAATGAGCATAGTTTTTAATGCTCAAGCTTTCGCAGTAAAAGTTCAGATTTGGAAACTCCAAATTACTTCTCCATATCTTTTTTAAATTATTCTCCTCTTAAGGTATAAACGTTTTACCCTAATAAAATCATCCCTATTTTCAAAAAGATTATAATATAAACAGACAATATGAACCTACAGTTTAAGAATTCTTCAGAAAATTCTGCCTGCCACCTCCTGCTCTGTTTTCTCTCTTGAACAGAAAAAATTGCTAAAGAGCACTCGGAAAAAGCCAGTTAGGGCCACAAGATATGCAGTACATGAAACCCATTTCTAAAATCAATTTACCAATGGGCTCAATCCATGTAACTATTAAACACCTGTTTTGTTCTGGGTGTTAAGGAAAAAGGGCACCCTAATTAGAGCAATTACCTGAAAGTTTGCTTTGAGACTTTCACATTTATCTATCTACTGTTGTATTTATTCTATCTTCATCTTACTCTCTATGATGCTGTTCCCTAACCTGGAGATCTGTTAAATACAAAACTTTCAGGCTACAGTAGATCTGTGCTGGGATCAGCTCTCTATTTGAGACCTGAAGCTGCCTGACATACCCATTGCTGTACAGAAGCTAAGAACACAGGCAGGTTCAATCACATTGTCCAGAACACAAACCCTGAGCTGTTGGAGGAAAAAGATTTCATTATTCATTATTTCTCTGGGAATTACATAGAATGGAAATCTATTGAGAGATTTATGGAAATCTGTAGATCTATGCTACTATTCAGGTAGATATAAACACACAAATCATTGGAAATCAGCATATAGCTTTCTGTTAAGTTAGACAGACATTTCACTGCTGTGATTCTTATATCTAAAAGTAGCAAATTTCAGACAGCTGTATGAACCCACAGGTAAAGACAGTTTAGGACCAGAGCCAAATACATTCCCACGAGATAGAAATAGTAGTAAACACCTTGGATTTGAAGAGTCTTGAGGTTTGCAAACTTTATCTGGGTTTCATCAGGAAAAAACAAAGTTCTTAAATCTGGAAAAAAAGAACACTATTAAAAGAACATACATGCTACTGACACTGAATTTCATCCTTTAACAATGCAAGCTTCTACTTATTGACACTGAATTTCGTCCTTTACAATGCAAGCTTCTATTTATTGCTAAGCAGGGAAAAAAAGCAACCATCAGCAATATAAAAGTCTTTTCAAAGGTTAACAAGCAACAGAGGTTCAAATGTTTTTCAGTGTGTTCATCCATGCAAGTACAGAAGAACTGTGTGCGCACAACGTGGTCTCCACACGTGTGCAAATGTTACTGCTGTCTCCAGGTGAAAGTTTCAAGCAGAGGAGTATCATGCATGGAAGCCTGTGCTCGACGGTGAAGGTGCAGTGCCAGAAGACCCCCCCTGAAGGGCAGCTGGGGATCACTGTAACTAAGACAGACTCCCCGTGACAGGTAATCACAACACCGAGCCAATATGTGGCAAACTCAGCTCAGTACTAGCCCTGTTGTGTCTGAGTCAGGTACGCTGTAAAATTTCAATGATGCCTTTAAATTCTAATGGTTTCAAGCTGCTGTAAACTTCTGCAGCCATCAAAAATAATCTGTCATGGGACTAAGGGGTATGAACATCATGTCATAGCCACTCTGCTGTTAGATTTATTGGAGGGTAAAGCATGTCATTTATGCATCAACTCACAGGAGAAAAAAGCAATCCCTATGAAGTTAATCTAATAATAGACTGGAAAGCAATGATTACTGTTTCATGTGCAGTAGCTATTTGTAGCAGTGGTTGGCCTAATTCAGCAGGCCTTGCCTGTCAGAGCTCTGGGATTAGGAAGTGTTTAGATGAAAAACTATCAGGAAACATCAAGAAATGGTCTAATGAAGAACAAAAGTCTCATTATTACATTGAATATTTGCTGAAACTTTTCCATTTGCACCACTACATTTTTAAAAAGCTCACTGGAAGTGACATCCCCCATAGAATACAAATGTTGAGGGACTGTAACGAATTAATCTACAACAGTTCTCTACACTTTCACAGTAAAAGTCTGCTCTCACTCTTACTATACGGGCAGAAGGCCCTGAAATCGAGTGCAAGAGTTTTCAGGCATGACTCATAATGATGCCCTCACTGTGCTAGACACGTTTTCCACCAACTAACTGTTTCCTCTCTATTGACTAATCATCCTCCCTACTCACCACATGGTATAATCCCACTGCTGGCATCATTTTAGAGGTGGGGAAGCAAGCAGACAGACATCTGATACTCAGAACCCAAATATACAGCAACATGGCACAACTGGGAGAGGATGCCAGTAGATTCTGAGTGCCCAGCCCATTCTCACGCCTAGAGCCATGCGCCTCCCATCAGGATATGCCTTAGACATCTTGCAATTTTAAAAACAATTTATACAACTAATGATCTAAAGTCCTTTAATTGGGGTCAAGTCCTAACATTAAATAACCCTGGGGAAGAGGCTGCCTTTCATCTCCCTTCATCCAATATGAAAAATTTAAAATAACTCGAGGAAGATCTTTCGATTTGCTTTTGCCTGCAGTTGCTGTTCACCAGAGATCATAATGAATGTCCCAACTCAGGAACTCAAGACCCTCCTATCAGAAGGACACCTCTAATGTTAATCTGATAGATACACGCATTACACAGCTACTTCTCTTCAACAAAATTCTCATCAAAGAATGAAAAAGACATAGAAAATAACACTCCAGTATACTGTCACATGAATGTAAGAGACGCAGGAAGGAAGTCTAGCCATACAAGTTCTCATTTTCACAGGCATGCAGTCATTACCGCACCCTCTGCCAGAAAATAACCTAACCAGCAGAACCCTCTATACTTTGCCTGTGTCTAACCAGCCACAAAACAGCAACCCGTGTCTCAGGCAAGACAGCTTTTCCTGGAAGCCTACTAAAATCAACCAGCTCCATACCATCCTGACTGACTAATATAATCCAAAGTACTCTTCCAGCCAAAGATGCCACATCCTTAAATTCCCTTTAATACAGTAATGCTGTACAATGTTATGCATTTCTCAAACAGGTTATCTGAGGACAGTCAACTGGAATGGTAACACAGAATTTGACATTAAAAACACAGAAAATAGAAGCATAATCACGACTGCTTACATTAGAAATGCATAAGACTTACGAATTTGTGCAGGTGGTTGTGATCTAGGTGCCAAAGAAATGACCCTGGACTAGCACAGATCTCATGCCATTTCTTGTAGATGTGTGTAAATGGGCTAACACAGACTACTTTATCAATAGTAAGTACTGCCGTGGTTAGAAGCCTGGACTGACAATATCAATATCAATCTTTTCAGCTTAACTCAAAGGAAGCTGGATTTTTAATTTAGAATTTGATGTGAAAACTAAGAGGAATTCACTTACATTCTATTTCAACTTCCTGTTGAAGGAATCTTGCGACAAAAGCACAGGTCAAATTACTCTAACCTTGATAACTGATTTTACACACACAAATGCATCTTCTTTTATTTTGCAAAGTGAAATATAAAAAACCTACATCAAGTTTAAAAAATTTTTAAAATTAAAGATGTGGTTGAAAAGATTTACTGCTTCTTGAGCACGTTTCTTTAGAAGAGCTCTTACAGTAGCTGGTATTTGTGAAAAATCCTTTAGCTGTCCTTCCAACTGCAGCTGAATGGCATCTCACAAAATCCATAGCAAAATTTCCATTCACTACTTCACAGGAGACATACAAAAACAGAATCTGATGATGCAGAAGATAAAAGCATTGGAGTTATATTACTGACTGTCATCTAGCAAAAACACATGTGTTGAGTGATAACAATAAATGTCACAGTCCACCCAGTCTTTTAAAGACCAACATGACCTTCTTGAACTAGAGAACCAGAAAACAGAACATTAGCTCACTACCATCTATCTACTAAAATACTACATCTAGTAAAATATTTCAATCTCGTTGTTATGTTTACTGTATCAGCACAGAAGTTCCAGAGAGATAGTACGTAAATAGACATGCGGACCAGTGTGGCTCCCTAGATCAGAATCAGAAAATCAGAAAAGTACCTGATGAATAAGAGGTAAACAAGAACAGAAAACAGCCAGGGAGATCAAAGGCTGTCCTTTGATCATACTTTTGTCTTTTGTAACGCAAACTATCCTCATCTCTGCCTACTCACAATCCAAATCCACTCCCCACACACCCATCAGATAGCAAGGCTTGCTGCTGTCAGTACAGAAGAACTGTCCAGACAACAAATTCCAATACAGAATGAAGAAAGCCAAAGCAGACTGGCCACTACTGAGTTTCCATACACAGGGCACGGCATGCACCCAAGAACAGCCACAGAGGAGAGCTACAAGCAGGATCCTGGGGTTTCTGTCATCGATGGCAGCGCAAAGAACCCTGACCATACTGTAGTCTGGCCACTGCAACACTTTCCTTATGGCCAGGGTCAAACACAAGGCCAGCCTAACCTGCTGCCAAATTCCTGATCTTGATCCGTGGCAGCCTCCCTTTGGATCCTGAGAGGTCTGTTGAACTTTCAGGGATAAGATTTATCTCTCTCACCCAAACCTTTCCTAATCCTCCCCTTTTTTTTGCAGGTGGCAGAGAAGCTGAAGATTTGAGCACCGCAAACCTACCAGAAGCAATCCTATGATTTATTGCTTCTGATTTCTATCTCTTTTGTATCACTCCTTCTCTTTATTGCCTGGAAATAAACACTAACTTGAAAGGAAAAGAAAAATGGTCACAGATCAGTTTCTAGTATGGCTCAGGTTTTCAAATCAGAAGCAAGTTGGAGAGCATTGAGGACTCTGGTTTGGGCCACGATACTGAAATGGCTCAGCTAATTGAGGGCAACCTCAAGGTCAGCACAAATTGTAGTGCAGACATAAAAGTCAAGGACAAAAAAATAAAGAGGAAAAAGTGGAGTAATATGATGCAATGAAAAATGGAGATCAAGAGAGACACATGAGAAAGGGAAGGACATGTCCATAGCACTGGGCAAAAAAGCCTATTCCCATGGTATTTTCCTACACACAATCAACAGTGAAAAGTTGCCATCACATTCTCAGCTGGACTAGGACTCATGCTCAGTTAAAAGTACAGGACTGATGTGTTACTATGAAGAAATATTAGCTGGCATTAAAAATCTTAATGAATCAGTTCCAAAACAGGATGTTTAATGGCTTTAAAAAAGAGATTCTGGTGACAAGTCTTCAGCACTCCAACCCAGCTGCAAACACAAAATCGCCTTCTGGAGCCTTATACAGACTAATCTAATACATCTCAGGGAAAAAAAAAAACCTACAGAGATCAATATATCCATATGCCATCCAAGACTATACTGAACAATTTTGTACTGGGAAATACCAAACCCACTATCTAAATGGCAAAGCCCTCCGAATTGCTCTTGAAAGATGGGAAGGTTTTCTGGGTCAGCTGAATTTGAATAATAGGGTGTTCTTTGCCCAAATAACCTATTGACTTTCATACAGAACGAAATAGAGAGACTCTTTCAAGTGCCTCCTAGATTTAGCAGCTGTTGCTCTGACACTGTCAGCAATGCATTCATCTTAATCACAGTATGATCCTTTCAACTTTTCTTTTTGAGGCTCTGCTTACTTCCTTCCACCCTTTGAGTCCCCTCATCTGCCCAAAATGTTGGTCAGCTCAAAGCTCTGTATCTGACTAACCCAAGGTATCTGGCTTCTCCTGGATCATGCCTCTTTGGTTTAGCATATAATACACATATATCTACAGATTTTTGTACTTACACATATAGGATGCCTATATTTAGATGCCTATGGGAGGTGCCTCCTAGCTACTTTTGTTTTTCTATTCTAGTGGACTACTCTGGAGCAGCTTCCCTGGAACCTTCCTTTGCCCATCACCACTGGCATTTTACTTTTAATTCTCATTATTCATTTTTATTTTCCTTTGCTTGAAATAAAAGACTTTGTATGTTTTACTCTTCTTTTATTGGAAAATATTAATGCTGTGTACCAGAGGGCACAGTCAAATGAGGGATTGCCATTTGGACAGAATTATGTACCTCAGTATTGCCTAGGGTATATCACCTGTATGAGTGCTTTAAGCAGATCTCGGCTTTGTTTACGACAGAATTTAGAGCAACATTTTCATGTTTAAAACAATATTCTGTGCTTTCCAAGGGAATATTTGTTCCCTCAAACTCTTTCAAATTAACTGGTACTTAATGGTCTACAACTCATCGGAGATCTGTTTCTAGTTCTTAAAAATGTGACCCATACAAATTATATCTGCTTTTAAAAGAAAACTCAATAGTATGTACTTTTAGTCAGTTTTAAATCCTAAACAAACTCTTGTCATTCGAGTTCTCATCTGAAAAAATAATACTACTTCAAATGTTTAGGTCATAATGGAGTCAGCAGGGTCTCAAAGGAGAGCAGTGTTCATATTTTACCAGTAAAGCCTGAGGAGGCTGCACATCTGAAACAGCTTTAGAGTACTGGGCAATTCACAGGCATTAAGTGGATTAGCTGAAATAAGCATAATAAATGAAAGAGAATAAAATAAAAAACAATTTCACACTAAGTGAAGGCTTGACTTATAGAAAGTGGCAGCTCTGCTGGCCCAAGGCACAGAATTAGTTTTGCCAGTCGATAATCTGACTGCTTCACTCGAGTGGCCAGAAGAGGACATTTTCTGCCTGATTTCAGTGTAATCAAGTCACCTGCTCTGCGACTGCCAGGGCCAAGCCAGCCGCGCTCTGCTGCACCCCGCCTGTGTGCCCCGAGTAGTGTGAACACAGCTTTCTGCATGTGTGTGCACAACTGCTGAGCCATTAACCACAGGCAGATTTGGCTACTTTGTACATGAGTGCATGTTCACTGGGAACCACACACGCAATACAAAGATAATCTGTTCATTAACTCCTTTATTTACATTAAGTTTGAGGCTACGGATAGGATATTCTCTCAATCTACAAAAGACACTAGCAAACAGCTCATGCATTACTTAGACAAAAGAGGCAAGAGACTGAAAATATAAATTACATTTATATCTTAATTAGAAATGCTTAAGAAATGCTTTATAAACAACTACAGAAAGATTTTGTGTTAAACTGATGTAACACCCATTAAATATAATTTCTGTCCTCATATATGGAAATTTACAAAAAAGCTGCAATATACATTGCAGAGATTTGAGGATACGTATGAGAAACTTGCACAACACAATGTTAGTTTTATTCCTGATTTGTTGAACTGGGGTCAGACTCATAAATGCAACAGATGTGCTTTTCTTTAAGCAGGTGACCAGTTTCACTGGTTATTACTTACAGGTAATCTTTCAAAGCAATGTTTGTACACTGCGCATCGAAAGAATGGAATTTTACACCCTCATCGAAAAGAGTGTTTTCTTCCCTTTGTCCAAATATTAGATTGAGACTGCCTCAGTCTCACTCCACTTACAAATATCACTGCTACTAAAGCCAATCAGTATGCAAATGTGAAAACCAGTAATTTTTTTACAACTGTACAATGGTAAAACCAAAGATATAATGTATACCAAAATGATTGAACATCTTGTAACCAATTTTCTACTTGACATATGTTCCTGCATGATTCATCCACATCTTTCTGTATCAAAGTCCATGATCTGGCAAACTAAATCTGTTAATAAAATGAAAAGGTGACCTTGCTTAATTTAATAAGTCTGTGTAGAAATATTCTTTCAACATGTTAAAGAATTACGAAAAGGTTATCAGAGCTCGCTTTCATGGGAGAGTACTTTGCCTTTTCCAGCTCATTTCTCAGGCTCTTACTGTAATTCATTAGATTACATAAAAACAATGTAGATCATTATATTTTAATAAAGGCTTTTCTTTCCTAATAAAATGCCTGTCATTTACATTCAGGCATGTATTATATAAAATGCTTCTTTTTCTAAAGTAATGCTTTTCATATTCAAGTCACGGGAGGTTTTTAGGTCTACAATTTCTTTTTCCTTTGCAAAGTATTTTCAGGATGAATTCGGGTTCTAAACAGAATCCTCCAGATCTCTGGTCCTACATTTGTCTTTAAAATGGCTACCACATGGTAGCAACAATGCCAGTTGATACCAACATGCCTCTGCAAACTGAAGAGGTCTCTCCAGCAAAAGGATGGTGAATGATACTAGACTCATTATTTCAGCTTGGCTTTCTTTACATCAATTAATGGTGACTGTGATAAAATAGTTATAATAGTGACTGTGATAAAATACAAATCCATTTCCCGTGAAATCTTAATATAGTCCCAGTCAGTTAATGAGAACGATCAGACAACAAAATCTATTTTAGTTATGCTAGCTTCAAAATAAAAACTTGTGCCTCTTCAAAAGGCTCAGCAAGAGGTGTTTCCTTTTCATAATGAATCCTAATTTGTTGCCAGCACTTGGCATCATGTTTCATTACTTGGGAAGGCCTGAAAGAAGAGCACATTATTCTTGGGCAGGAGAAAACACCAACTGCAGCCTCTGTACTTCCTATGTAGCAAAGGTCTGCTCCTTGGGAGATCAGCCATATGAGAAGCTTCTCCAGAAAGGACACACAGGCAGCTTTCATTGCTAAACTTGACTTCTCTCTATTTTCCGCACATGCATAAAACTCCATACATAAATATTCTCTTACAGATTACCAAGGCACAAGGAATCCAATCCAAATCAACAACACTACTTGTGTGCCTATTCTTAAAGATGTACTTAAGTATGTCCCTTGTTTAGGACTGTATGACAGGGACTGAAGCACAACAGCTGCTAAATTCCATTAAAAAGTACTTAAGAGGTGACCAGAATTGTAACTATGGATATACCTGGATTTCAGTATAGCATGTGCTCACTTTTTAATCCAGTGGGATTTATTCCCTATTTTGTCTATAATGGTTTGCAGCATATCAGGAATGTTGTCAATGTACGGCCTTAGGAAGCTTTTCTTTAGGAAACCACATTACTCAAATCTAACCAAGATGTGAATGTTGCATTTTAAGAAATATTATTTATGTAGATGTTGTAGATTTTAATACTACAAATACGTGATGGATCAACACTGTTATGCAACCAGAGGTGTATTATCTACCAGGCACAATTTCTTCAATTAAGACAGTTACAGACAGCTACCTCTCAAAGTCATTAGAATAAAAATTCAAGTGTGTGCAGATATCCTAAACCTAACAGGTCTTCTGAAACAATGCTGGATAAATCTGAAGCGGAGTAGGGCTATCACTGAAGATCTACGCTCTTTGCCACTGATCCTATACACCCTAATATTCCAATGTCTGTTGTTAGCATAAAATATGCTTCTTTTAAAATGGAGAATCATGAACAGGCCCTTATGCCACCCAAGGTAACAGTTCCAAATGAGAAGATGCTTGGTCTGCCTACCAGAGGATTATCACCCTACAGTGCATTTGATGAACCACGTAAGCAGTTAAATCAATAAGCTGCTATAATCAATAGTGCAACTCTAAAAATTCTTCAGTGAAAATGTAACTTCAGTGAATCAAAAACCAGCCTTCTATACTAAAAAGCAAGAGCATACAATATGCTGCCAGTCTAGGATTCTTACAAACACTCTGAAGACATTTCAACACATTTGTTGTGATGCTGGTTAAAGGCACCAAATAGAAATCATTTCAGAATGTAACTATTTGTTCAACTTCATCATGCTACTGTGAAGGAAAATAAAACCTAACGAAACCTCTTCAATAACAGGAGTGGTGTTCTTGCCAAAACTGCCCTCCAGCTCCAAGCTGAAGAGAAAACTTCCATTCCTCCTGATAGTATTTTGGACTTTAAGGCACTTCTTAATGGCTTATAAAAAGATAAGACCATTTCAAAGTCAGTTAAAGACGTGACAGAGAGAAGCAGACGGGAACTATGATCATTATAGACCCCAATGCCACCAGACATGAGGCTAACAGCAAAGTTGGCAGTAAAGAATGTCACAGATGATAAAAACACAGATGAAAACTCACTGATTTTGTTAACTCTGTGATACTTTGGCCAACTTTTTTAAATGGCTCCTTTCCATCAAGATAAATTTGGCACAGACCTGCCCTGCATGTCAAGACAGTCCTCACCAAGTGTGACCACTTTGGTTGAACTTTGTCATCTCAAAAGATGCAGGAACTCAGTAGGATCAAATTTTTACAAATCTCTGTGCAAATGTTTTAAAATGGAAGTCTATTACTGAGTTTCACACTTCTCGGACAATAATAAGTAGCTGAGACTATGTGTAAATTAAATTTACAACAAGGTTAACCACTCAGTAAATCCTCAACAGCTTTAACTATTCATTTGTCAAAAATGTAATGTCCCACCCAGAGAAAGCAGACACTAAAAATGGATCCCTAAAGAAAGATAACATGAAAAGGGGAAAAAAGAAAAAAAAAAAAGCGAGAGTGGAACTGAGTGACTCAGAGTCAGCAAGCAGAGTTTTTAGCTTATCAGAGCTCTCCTGAATGGCTGTAATTTAAAGAGTAATGATATGATCCTGCATTCCTCATTCACTCAAATTCATACTCCCCTCAGCACAGAAATTTGCTGGCATGAGATGGGTGGTACTCAATCATGTGGCACTCATGGTCTTTAATTTTAAAATCCAGTTAAATAGATATTCTAACATCATTTTTTATCTAAGAACATTTCATGATAAAATAAGGGGATGAGCATGTAACTTATTTGCCAGCTTTACTGTGCAGTAGATAACTTTCCTCTGTTACTCACACGAGCTTTCATTTCCCAAAGCTAGATGCATTCATTTGACAGTAAAAATGAAGAGTTGCTAAAGAGATGTATGCGTTTTTATTATTGTTTAAAAAAATAGATCTTTCTCCAGTCCTTTGAGCTTCTGAGTGTGTGATTTGTATAAAATATTTCTCATTTTGGGGACACACCAGATGGAGTGCAGGGCACTGTGGGATATGCCATTTATCACAATGACAGTGCGTAGGTAGCACTGATCCTCTCACCACAGGGGGAAGCTAGAGCTGCAAATGTGGAGCAGCATTAAAAGCCCGACGAGTGGAGTTTGGCAACACTCGTACTACTCATTAACTTAATCATATTAATTTATTAGCCATATATATCAAAGTAATTCACTACTGAATTGTCACCAAGAACAATTTATAAACTGTTAACATTCCCCATAGGCAGAGGAGTGCTGTGGCATTCTTAATCAGTACGCTTGCCTTTGATTAAAAATAAATTTCTACCAAGCCAGGTGATGCCAACAATGACAAAGTAATGCATATGTTTCTTATTAGAAATAGAACTTTAAAAAGACATCGGTGACAACTGGAAAAAAAAACAACCAAAAGGAGCATCATAAACAGTGAAATGAGCCTCGGCAATAGGACACAGACATACAGAAGCGTTCAGTTAAGTATGCTGACAAAGAAAAGGGCTCCCTTAATGCTACAAATGCCTGCTGCCTGCTCTTGGAGGCCAGCAGCTGCCAGCCACAGTTGCCCTACATCAAACATACCAAGAAATGAAACTAGTAAGTAGATGTTCTGCAAAGAGAACCTGAGAGAATGCTTTTTCTTCAAAGAACAGCGCTCTGGGAAGCAAGTTTTGTGATATGGGGCAGGTTTCAGCAATTCCAGTCTCCCAGCTAATGCTACACACAGAGCGAATTCAGTGCCTCCAGCCCCACTGTGCCACTCCATTAGAGAACATCCTTGCTGCTCCTGTTGCTTCAGTCTCCTGACCCCGAGCACATCTCACACTTTCTCAGCTTGAGAGACTGGAGGTCACAGGAGTAGTACTAGTTTCAGATGGAAATAAGGAGAGGCTCTCTATGGCAGCGGGGAGTTCCTGCAGGCAGTTTTGTACATTGGCAGGGTTGTAATGGCTGATTGTGTGCCCACCTGGGTACCAGCACCTGGGTATCAGAGACCTTGAAAGCCTGTAGTCTCATTCATTTCTGTAACAAGGAAATATATACCAAATTAAAGGGCCTAAAGACTCCCGCAAATACTGCTTTATCTTCTCTTTTCTGCAGCGAGACTAAGTGGCTGCTGATACCACTGCTGAATTGAAGTAACATGTGAAGTTGATCATATTCCCCTGAGCTACTCTATTTATCTATTTGAGTCCCATAATCATGTGACTTGGTATAGCTATTAAAGTATTAGTTTCACTAAAATATTAATTACATGAAACTATTCAGTTTACAACAGCTTCTCTTGACTATTAATAAGACAAAACTATACTGAAGAAATATTCATACATGTACAAACAGGTTAATATTTTAATTATTGATCTCTTTAAAACTCAAGACCAAGAACTAATAAGGCAGTGTCTATTCTAACTGAATAAAAAAGGATCGCTACAAGGGAGGTGAAACTAATGCAGCTGAATAAAAAGAGCAGTCTACCTTACACATTTGGCAACCCAGGTGGTTTGTTTCTGTTACCTGCGCAGGACAGTGTAAGAAAACAGTAGAGATCTGACAACAGAAGCCAGCAGCAGGTTTAATCAGGAGCTATTAACACCAGGGAGAGTCTCAGACATCCTGCTTGCTGCATGGCAGCACTGGCCACAGCCTGAGCACACAGTACGTCCCAGCAAGTTTTCCCTGCCAAACAGTCACCAGCTGGGGCTGAATCTCTAATCTCTGAAATTCTGAATCCTCCACCTTGCATCCAGAAAGGCCACTGAAGTAGAGGATCTATTTGAAAATGCCTTGTTTTCCTTTTCTCACACATGATTTCCCATCAGCCAGGCTTTCTCCCACCTCCTACCCTTGGCCCTAAATCCTCACCACAATCTATTCACTAACCCACACCACATGGATCCTGCCATGCCATGACCCTATCAGGCTCATCAGGACAGCAAAGCTCAGAAATATAAAATGCCAATAAAAATGTTTTAAACAGGCTTGTGACCATCTTCCTCGCACCCAGCCTCACCAGATCTTCTAGCACCTCATGAGCTTCAGCTGTGGGATTCTCAGCCCACGTACAGAGAGATGCCCATCCCACCACCTGAAATAAAAACCCTGTCCTGTCAAGTAGGTTTGTGCTCTGTACCACAAGCTAACAAAGTTCTAACAAAGTGGCAGGATGATTGCCTTCAAAAGCCACCTTCTCAGTACCTTGAAAACAAGACGGAGCTGCCTCCAAAATGGTTTTATTGAAGTAACAGCCATTCTACCAACTGACTAGAGAAACATACAACGACAGACTTCTGAACTACTTGCTTAAATCATGTCATGGACTTCACCTTCTCTCAACACAGCAAACTGCTGCTCCAGAACCTAAAACTTCCTTGAGAATTTATTCCATAAGCAAGTCCCAACTGCCTTGTTAAGATACACTGATGACAAAGATTTGTTACACTAGGAGGAGATAAAGCCTTGTCTTGTTAATGTCACTCCATCATGCTGCATTGTTTGAAGAACTGAACCTTTGATGACCATCCCTCCATGACATCCAGGCATTTTCCTTTGCCCTCACAGCAGGCAAGGACACCACACTGACTTCCACATTTCCTACACGAATACAGAAAGGAAACCACTTTCTCTTAACTTAAGGTAAAACGGGCAGTCCTTAACCACCAGTTCTTGAAGGATGCAGTTTGGACACAGCTATTGTCTTGTTTACACAAGCCCTTCCCGGTGCCAGCACCGCAGACACACCACCCTCATCTCTTTCAATCACAGCAGCTTTAACACGGCCCTGCTGCTAGTCCGGTCATAATTCAAACGTTCCTACTGCCCAGAAGTGTGAGGTACCTACAAATACTTAAAAAGGCTTCACTTATAGCTCCTTTAGAAACTGCTTATGTAAGAGTAGATGTAGTTCGATTTGCCAAGAGGTAAAAAAATCACCCTCTACACTGGGAAAAGCAGTGTGCCTAATTTAACAACCTGTTTATTATGTGAAAATGACCATGTAAACTGAGCTGATACAAACCAAATGGGTGATGAAAAAAACAGCAGTTTCAAGGAGTGCAAACACATATGGCTTACTCAAGTCTGCAGGAAGTTCCTAATCATTGCTCTGTAATACCCTTTACAGACAGATCTGTGAGCTCTGCAGCCAGGACATCAACTTCTTGATACCTATCTATCCAAACAACAGCAAGCCCACTCCTACACTCAAACTTGACAGAAGACAAAAGAGAAGGTAAAAAAGCAAATACACAATGGACAGATGAATTATGCTGCATTTGCTGATGTGGAGCCTGTTACTAAAATGAGCTTACCTGAATAAGAAAACAAATCAGATGCTAAACTGATTTCAGAAAATAAGACGGTCACAGAAGGAGTGTGTGACTTTGTTTTAGAACAATGTAAGCAGATTAACATAACCACTGTCATATCTGCTGTAGGAAGAATAGGCAAGATCAGGCAGAGGGAGAATCAAGAAGTGGATGACATCCAAAGGAAATGCTCTGGATGACTATACTGGATTTAGTAAGTAAACAAAGAAGTCACCAAGATGTAAAGAGTCATTCTCGCCTCCATGTAACATCTGCTCTACTTGAAGGGATGGATCCAGACCTGTTATGCTGCAGACTCTCTCGATCTCTGTTCCAGCTCTGGTCCTGCTCCCCTCCTACAGCAGCCCAAAACATGGCATGAAAGCAGAGCATGCTCCTTGCAGAAAACCTCTGCCAAACTGGCAGGTCACTGAGTAAAAGGCTGCTGGAAACAGATTCAGGTTTGCACAGAAATTCTGTGGGCCAAATCTATCAGAACAAGAGCAAATTATAGGTAAGTGCGATAATAAATAACCAAATTCAAGTTTAGCCAGCAGACAACAGGTTAATACTATTCCAGTCTATAATCCACCACTGGGAAGTCTGCAAGAAAAACCTCTGTTGTCTGAGAAGTGTTAAAACATGTTTTGTTCTTAGCTCAGACAAAAGGAAAGAACCCAACTGCTGAACTGTTGAAGGCAACCAGAGCAAAGCAGTCAGTAATTAAGCGTAAATAGGTATAAATAAAACTAAGGTAAGCTTCACATCCCGGGTGCTCCATCAAGTCTACACCACCTCAAATCCCCACTGAGTTAAGAGATGGCTCTTTTGGCACCTTTCCTTACTCAAGGATTCCCTCAACTTCTATGCTGCTCGCTCTTTATGAACAAGATAAAGCAACACAAAAACTTTAGCAGCTCCAGTTCCTGAATGACATGACTATAGAGCACATCAGCGTGGAGCTGCCCTGCCATGGGTTGGCAGCAGTGTTACTTCACCCACAGGGACCTGGCTGCTCCAGGGTGTGCTTGCTCCCGCCTACAAGCTGATCTGAAAACTCCCTTTCAACTCCCTGAGGCACATTGTCTGTACCTTCTGGCACTTGGTCAGGCAGAGGTTTTCACAGGCAGCTCTCAAGGTCAGGAAAGTGATCATCACCCTGGGCCTCAGCTGAAAGACAGCCCCCTGGGGCCGATCTTCCCTGAGCGTTAAATAAAGTGGGATGTATCCCAGTCATCGCTTCACACTCCGAACAACTTGCAACGGTCTAGAAATCAAACTCACAGAATTTGTACTCGAACTCTGTGACGCTTAAAATATCTGTGAGAAACAGGATGTGTCTATGATACTGTTTTACTGTGCATACTCAGCACACTGCATCCTAAAGTATTTCCCAATGTAAAGTAATACACAGCCTGCATAATCTGATCTGATCTATTTGCAAACACACACAGAGTGTAAAAGGAATATGGAATACCCTGAGTTTCTCACACAAAGTTGCGAATGAAAGGAGGCTTTTGTGCTTTCCTATTTATTGGTAATAACATGAACAATATCACAGAATCACAGAACTTCAGAGGTTGGAAGTGACCTCTAGAGACCATCGAGTCCAACCTAGGTAGTTCACTCAGGAATGCATCCAGGTAGGTTTTGAAAGTCTGCAGAGGAGACTCCACAATCTCTCTGGGCAGCCTGTTCCAGGGCTCCAACACCCTCACTGTAAAGAGGTTTCTCCTCATGTTGAGGTGAAACCTTCTATGTTCCAATTTGTAGCTGTTGTTCCTTGTCTTATTGCTGCTGATCAACAGATTTGCCCCATCCACTTAACATCCACCCCTCAAGTATATGTATACATTGATAAGATCTCCTCTCATTCTTCTGCAGACTAAGCTAGCTGATGACACAACTAAGCTACTAAACAAAGTCTCTCATTTATAAAGTGCTCATAAGGGTTAGAAGATGGATCTTGATCCCTGCCACATGTATGAACAGCACATGAAGTTGTGCTAGCTCAGCTAGCCTGGCTGATGCCTGACTCTAGCAAAATGCAGTCATACTTTATTCACTCCTTCGGCTACAGATGCTGTGACTATTGCTTAAAGAATATTCACTCCTGCTTCCACAGGTTCTTGGTTCACTGTGAAGTCTTTGTGACAGCTGGAGTGCAGGAGAATAAATTAAAGATCTCAGCTTTCCCCTGAACACTGAGACCCACTGAGGCTCTCAGTCACTGGCTCTGGCTGGTTCTGCAGCCAGAATAATCTGCAAGATCAAGACAGCCATCACTACACTCCTATCATTTGTTTTCTTTCATTCTGTTTCTCCTGTAGGATTCTCTGTGACTTCATATTCTGCTAAACGCTTCACTAAGTTTGGCTGTTATGGAAATATAGTATCCATAGACTGGACTTTTGACAGTAACCCTAGAACTCCTAAGCCTGTAGATTATTAAAACAATTACTTGGATGAATACAGTCTGTTAATACAGCATTATTACCAAAATAAACTTAGTTTTAGCATACAGCAATTAATCAAAATTTGAAATACTCATCAGGATAGCATAAGATTTAATTTAAACCCTATTAATAAATTAACTAAGTGAAATAAAATACTATGCATTAAATTATGGTCAGGGCTTGTTTATAATTTCACATATTTTTGTGCTCGTTTTTTCATATGATGGTACTGAATGAAAGCTATTAAAGTACAATCTACTGTGGCAATGTGGACTTATCTGCTTTTCAAGTGTTCCTTCTGTAATTCCTACAAGCATTTCTCTATCTTCCCAGCATACATTAATGATGTTACAATACCATACACATTAGCCACGCTGTTCATATCCCACGAGAACTAAAATACACATGCATTTGAAAGGAAGAAATGCCTGCTACAGGGCTCCCTCAGACAATGGTGTCTTTTCTCCTTTTTTTTTTCTTTTTTTCCCTTTTCCTAAAATAACACATTTAATGGAATTTCCTGTAAGGAAATTACAATTAATAAAGAAGTAAATTACAAATCCATTAGATTTCAGTCACTGCAGCAACAAAACAGAGTTTTCATGAACACTCAGAAAATCCAATAATGTAACCTCTGGTAAAGCCTGAACAAGCCCTGAAGGACAAGGCAGTTAGATCAATATTAGTTTATTTTAACTGCTGTGCAGTATGAAGAGATGAGGCTGATCATCTGATGGATTTTATTACCTGTCGGAGAGATAAGTCCTGGTGATAAGAGGCCTGGAACTCCATGGGGCAGGAGACGTGCGTTTTCCTGTATCGCAACTCCTAGCGAACGCTTGGGGGGTCTTCCTGGTCGTGAGCTGATGAAATAAGAGGATAAATGAAAATGCATTTTCTTCATGAAATATTTGCTTACCACACTCCGTATTGATTGGTATAAAATATATGAAACACCAGTGATACACAGAAATATACAAGAAATTCTTGCTTACAGAAAAAAACCCACGGATTGAACATGCAGAAATTGTGTAGGTTTCAACTGAACTAACAATGAACTGCCAGATGGCATCTACATGTTGGGTTAGCGACTCAATCATGAGCTCTAAGGCACATGAAGGACCAGAAAGCCAAGACATCTGCACCACAAGACCAGAAAGCAAACCATATTTCTAGCCCTACTGTACCATGACTTCACTAATTAATATATTTCTCATAATAATGCTATCTGTAAGATGGAACTCAAGAAATTCACAGATGTGTAATTCATGTGTGAAGTCTTGAAAGTGCAGCTAGTGCATTCCTTAGCTCACAAGCCATGGTTCACAGAGGTTGTGGATTAAGGATGCAATGATTACAGGGACACCAGAGCTCTTCAGATTGGGTGCTCCAGGCATCTTTAGCTCAGACCTCGGGCTGCAGGAATACAGCCACTCTGCATTCAACCACCACTCAGGGCTGATGGGGCACCTCAGTCTGGTTGATCAGGCTGCTTCACAGAAGGCACATCTCCATGTACCTCAGCTATTTCTGCACTAGTCAAGCTTTTCCCTTATCCAGGCTTTACAGGTGGCTAGTGAAGAGAGATCTCCGCAGCAACTGCTCAGAAGTCTGTGCCAGACACCTGCACGGCAGAAAACTAAAAGTTGCTCTGCCTGAAAGGTGGTAAATTCAAACCAACACTATCTTGAACCTTACTATCTGAATCATTGTAGACAGATGCCTACACCTGAAGATGCGATAATAATTTAATGCTGAGTTTTTCCAAAACTGACTAATTATCTCTATGGATTGACTCTCATTATCAGAGACAGGTTAAACCAAGAGTGTTAGCCCAACCTGCAGAAGTCTCTCTATCTCTTCACCAGCTTACAAATTATGACTGCATTTTTTAATTCGAAATGTCACAAGGTTTGTTTACAGACATGTTTACATTCAACTATTGTTTTCAACAACCACATTTACCCCTGACATCAGCATGCATACATATAATCACCCCACACAGCTGCCATCCTAGCACACAGGCCAAAAACCACTTCAAAACTACTCTTCCTCAAGCCAGCTAAAAAAAAAAAAAAAGCAACCTCTTCACGTTTGGAAAAGTATTGCTGCTTCTCTTTGCTCAAAACAAATTTTACTCTATTGAATAATGGAGTTTTTGACAAAATATAGTGAAACACTGTATAAAATAAACTAAGCTGCAACAATGAATGGGGTTTGAATAGAAAGCATTTCCAAAATGACTTCTAGTCCACAAAGAAATTCAAGCTAAACTTCACTCTATCAACTTACAGTGGCAAAGCCTTCCATCAACATAAGACAAACTCTGCCTTTAAATGAAGACAACTTCTAGCAACACTACACAGAGGTACCATTAACCTGTCCATTTTTCACAGTATGTTACTGCTATTTTGTTTTACTGTACATCAAAGTAGCACAAAATCATTTTTTTGGTTTATTATTTTATCTCTAGAAAACTATTCTCTCCTCCCCCCTCCTCCTTTTTTAGCTTCAGGCTTCTCCATTTTGTACTTCATTTTATTCAATACTTTTTCCATTTTTCTTTTTTATGCTTGAAGTTGTTTATCATACTATGATGGCTATGTAGTAAAAGCCTTCCACAAGAGCACGGACTCACTAGACTCTAAAACAGGAGCATCTGAGTTCTGCAGAAAGTCAGATGCACACCTGCTGAAATCATTCCCTGGACAAGAATATTGTCCTATTGTCCAGCAGACTGAGTTAGGTTGGTGTGAGAGGGGGTTAAACAAAAAAAGAATCATTGTTCCTTTGATTTACAGAAGCCTGTGCTTACTAAGTGCTTAGCTGGCACTTACTCTCTCTGGAAAAAATTACAGAACAGCTAAAATTAGCAGCTTTGTCCATCAGGAGGGCTCGATCAACAGAGCTACAAAACATTCTTTTCTCAAGCTCAAATACACAAAGAAATCTTTTGCATAAAACTCCATATGTTGATTTTAATCTAAGAAAAACAAATTTTAAATGAAACAACTTTAAAAGATTTTTCTGAAGAGACATTTTATTTATGGTTTGGGTTCTCAGAGGAAGAGTAGGTGGGACAATGGAGTCTCGCTTCTGGTTATGTAGTTCTTGCACAGACAAGTTTATGTCGCTGTCTGTGTTGACTCTGAGTAGACAAGTCAGAGCCCACAAGTTTACTAGATCAGATCTTTCGATGTTTCCTAGCATACACTACAAACAGAAGTGAAAGTCTCCAGTCTATATGCACTGACCTGTATACAATGCCCAGGGTTATAAAAAAGCTTCAGGAGTCCACACCAAAACTCATTCAGCTCCCTTTCAGGGTTTCACTGACTGCATTTATATCCTGCCTGCTTACACAAGTAAAGCAAGCACCACTGGGAAAACACAGCAGAATTTCTACTGGGATTTGGTGTCAAGACCACAGTTATTTTGGGGAAGGAGTCCGATAGACTCTTGAAGAAAAGAATAATGCATAATTCTTACATATGCAGGCCATTTTAAGTGAGTATTAAAGCTCTTAACAGCCAGGGGCCAGATTCTGGTCATAGAGAGCTTAAGTCACGATCATTTAAATGCAATTGCTCCCAGACAAACCTGTTCACATGAAATCATTGTCACTCAGTGAAAAACTCAAGGCCGGATGCTGCTTACAGCTGGTTGTCATTTATACAACACCTGCGAAAGAACCATTTGGCCTTTACCACTGTTTGGTAGTTCATGTTAACAGCTTCATCACTCTGTGTCTGCTCCTGAACTCAGGGAACAAAGTGAAGAGCTACCCAGCAGCACCCTGACATGAAAACTGTTGAGCCTCCAGCTGATCCTGTGTGCTTCCAGCTAGATTACCTGGAGGTGACCAGAGGGCATGCTACCTATCACAATGCAAGACTTTTTGCTTGGGATGACACCAGAACTCACTGAAGGCACCTCAGTAACATACCTGAACCCAAACACTTCCAGTCCTGGCCAGAGAACATTTTTGGCATATTTGTTTCAACATGAAACCAGATACTTCATAGAGGACACAAATATTTGCTCTAGATATTAGTTTTGATAAAATACATACAAAGGGAAAAAAAAAAACCTTTTATGGGATTTATTTTTTGTTGTGCATATGCTGCTGCCATGGGTTGGCAGGGCATGATGCCATGTCTAGGGTTGGCATCACCAAGCAATGAAATCTTACTGGTCTATCTCAGCGCTCCCAGTACTCACCAGGCTCCCTATCACCTTATGAAGTCCAGAATTTCAACAAATTTCATATTTGATATTTAAAACTTATTTAACCTTCAGAATTCAGAGAAAATTGCTAATACATGCCTGGAAGAAAACTCATTAGGCAAGCAGAATTACCATTTGAGGAGAGGAAGACATTATTTGTGATTGTGTAAGTATTAGCATATAAATGCTAATAGCATTAACATATAAATATTAACTTAGTTTAATATTATTTCTCCTAATCTTTTGTCATCTGGCTGTTCTATTGCGTTTTCTTCTTTACCTTTTCCTTTACCTCATTCAAGAAAGTTATATATTCAAGAAATGTAGAAAAATCTTTACCTCATGGATCACAAAGGAGTATAAACAGGAATGACCAGCTTCAAACAATTTTAAATGTGTCCCTTTGAGATTCTAAAATCTCTACAGAAATTTTGCATTTGCAATCAGTAGATCTTTGTGAATGGGAAATGACTCAGTTCTAAGTCAGATGTTACTTCTGTTAGAAGCTGCTAGTTTAGAGACCTTCTCAAAACATTTTAAACTACAACAGTCATGGTTGCAAGTGAAGCCCATGGAGACTGAAGCAGAAGGACAATACTATCTCTCATTAACAAATTTAGTAGACTTCTTCTCTTTACTAAATAAATACAAATGCATTGGCCAGGTCAAAGTCTATGTTGATTTTAATTCTATTAGCATCTTCCAAAACCAAAACCAAACAGCCCTTGGGTCATCCATGACTTGTAAGAGAAGACGACTGCAGGCTTTCGTTTTCACCTGTGTTTACACTATGGTTATATAGCCACTTCTGTCACCCTTTTCACCTCACCCCACAAAATAATTTACTCTGAAGGAGAAAAATGAACTAATTTGAATGTTGTTCATTTTTGTATTTTCTTTGGAATTAAATTTGTCAGAGATTAAATTGCATTTTAAGCACCATATTTGACAGTTAAAATTTATATCATAAAACACTGAGATACCACTCATTAATGTCTGTTTTTCTTCTCTTTTCCACTCCTGTTGCGAGCTAATTTTATTATTTTTCCTCTCAAAGTTTTACATATTCCCTAGACATCCCAGAGATTTTTAATTTGGAGCAAAGCAGAGAATAAGGCTATTTTTGTGATTTTGCTACAATTACTGATCATCTCCATCTTTTCTAACTCTATTTTACACTCATTACAGGCAACTATATTTCATAAAATGCACAAATTCATCAACACTTTGTGAAATGTAATTAATCAGTAGAAACGTACAGCACATCACTGCTGATGTATGATAGTGCTCTACTTCTGTGCTTTTAAATATAGGAGATCTACAGGAATCAGAAGTGAATTTGCATATTAATCAAGACAAATAAACATGTGGTGATTTAACTAGGAGACTGTTATTTGGATGACAATTTAATCAGCACAGGTTGAAAGGTCCATCACTGCAGCATCCTGTTTCTGCTAAAATATTGATTGCGCTACTGATTTCAGTAATGCTTTATTTTACAGGGCACAAATAACCATGTAATTACTCTTTAATTGAATGGTAATTGCTTGCTGGCAATTATTTGTTACGTTTTGGAGTTTAATTACTAGGTTATTTGTGGTTTGTGAAATAAAATGTTACGTACTAGTATCCCAAAATATTTTCAGTATGAATGGTCTGTCAAAACCAGAAAAGTAAGTTATGATGGCCCAAGTGTGACAAATAATGTTAGAACACTAAAACCATTATTAAAAGGATCAGATGGATCTTTGAATGGTTTCCCTTTACAAAATTTACATTAGATGTAACATTTGTAAGATAAATGGAGGAATACTGCACCACAGAAGCATGATTTCCTCTGGGGTCTAGTCCTCCATTTAGCATAATTTATCCCAAAGCTTTGCTTTTCATTCTCCAGGCTTCTTTAGAGGAACTGAAATAGTGTCCTGTCCTCTTGAGAGCAAAGAATAACCCAAGTAGAAATATATTTCAACAGTACTTCGTATTTCTGCAAGTGAAGTGGATTACCACCAGCACATTATCTTAGCAGCCTATAAACTTTGTAGGTTTGGCAGTTAGCTAGATAAGAAGGGAAAGGATTATGTCTTGCAGTGTCAATGAGATATGACACGTTCTGTGATGTATTTATTCCAGGTTGTGATAGATGAGGTACCCAATACTTTGATCGTTAAGATTTGAATTTTACTTCCATGCTTTTCACTTTGGTCATCGACTATTTATGAATTGGCAGAAGGCAGCCTGGCAAGGACTGCTGATTTTGTTTTTTCAAAAGATATCCAGTTAATAAATTAATTATTGATTCCACAAGGCTTGAGCTGCTTGCTGTAAAAATACGCTAGACTTGTGATTTAGGAAGCTCTCTCATTTATCACAGATTCCTTCAATAACAACATATTTTATTAGGCTTAAAGCAGAAGTCCAGAGGTGCTGTATGACACGCTGTGTAAATTGCTCTGATAATAGTGGAAGTAACTGCTGCAAGTACTCAGAAGGGAAAAAAGCCAAACAAACCAACTACACATAGTCATGATCTTAGCTGCTTTCCTGAAACTGGAACAGGAACCACAGATGAAAATTTTGCTCTCCTCAAAGACCATGAAATAACACCTAGTGATTGTGCAAGGCGCTCTTTAAAGCTCTTACCAATAAACCTAAGATCTTGATAATCTGAGTTAAAACTATTTCCTATTACCCTAGGATGTTTAGTGTAGCATGGATTTAAAATCATCTCCTTGCTTTGGCATTTATTACAACATTTCAAAGATGCCAAAGGTAGTTAAACTCTACTTGACCTCTCAGTGTTTAAGAAGAGAAGCAAACTCTGACCTCACAGCAACCTGATTCTGTCTCCTCTCAGCGCTGGCAAACTGATCACTTGTCTAACCATTGCAGGACATTGGATCGCCAGCCACATCAAAGGCAACAAGAGCCAATTCAGCAGGAGGAAAAAAGTCATCCATGCAAAATGGGCAATTAACATTAATCATACATGAAGTTGTTTGAGCGATAAGTAGAACCTGGTCCCTATAGCAACTCTCATAAAACAGTGCCCATGCCGGCAGAAAAAGAACCACAGCTCATCCTCCAGGGGCTCACTGCACTCCTTCCTCACTTCTGCAGAGGGAAATCCTGGAGAAAGGCTCCAACACTTCAAGGAAAAAGGAGGGGGCTGATAGGATGTGGAAAGGTGGTATCTGAGCACCCTGCCTGTTCCTCCACAAGAGGTTGGTAGTACAGGCAGGTGGTGTAGAGGGTATTCAGCATAGCACCAGCAGAGGCTAAAATTCTAACACCACCGCCCC